>JAJPUD010005783.1:0-17122 GCA_023553655.1 Myrmecobius fasciatus
CCCTTTATGAGCTGCACTAAGCATGATATTGACTATGCAAAGCAAGTGGACATTAAAGGGCTAAACCAATTAAGAGAAATGCAACTTTGGTGACTGGTCATTTATTCTATACTTGAGTAAACTTTTTTCTCTTCAATTATTTTTTTTAATTGTGACTGACTATTTATGACCCCATTTGGGATTTTCTTAACAGAGATACTAGTTTGTCATTTCCTTCTCCAGCTCATTTTATAAGTGAGGAAATTGAGGGAAACGGAGACTTTTCCAGTGTCACAAAGCTAGTATATGCCTAAAGCCAGATTCAAACTCATCTTCCTACCCTTGTACCCCCTAGATGCCCATTAGATGAAAGGATGGTAAATGACTTATATAAGCTCTGATGCTGTCACTTACATTTACTAAATATAAGAATATAGGCAAGTTACTTTATTGATCAATGACATATACAACTCTATGAGTTAAAGTTACATATGAGTTGCCTGAGTCCCAGTCTCTACTGGGAGTTTCATGTTTGGATCAAATAGAAAATATGGATATTATCTAATATATACACACACATGGAAAGAAAATTATTTTCAGTCTAGCCTAATTTATCTATTAGTACCTTAAAGGAGCTCAGATAATTCAGCTAGACATAATTTGGTTTATTTTATTTCATTATTTTATTCTAATTGAACACCAATTTCTATGTGAAAGAAATAAGTAATAAGTGTCAAAATTTGGATTTGAATATAGATCCTTTGACTTTAAAGTCAGTACAATGAACCAACCTTCTTTCCACTTTTCTGCCTGGGTAAATTTATTTAGAAAAATAACTTCTAACATATTCAATAGGATCTATTCTTTTAGCTAATCACTCCTAAGTACCATTGTTCCCTCCTATGTAGCAGCTAAATGGTCACCCTTTCTAATTGCATGCCATATACCCTATGTATGGCATAATACCTTCTGAGTATTTACATCTCACAATATTTATAGACTATTAGCATGTCCTCACTTAGGCAAGCAATACCCATTTATATTCTTTAATCTTACCTCATAAGTCTCCTCTGTCTCCTTTATCATGGTTGTTGCTCTTCACTTCTGGATCCTTTCCAGAAGTTGTACATTAAGTTAATGCTATAGCTGCCAAATCTGGGGCCAATTTCCCAGCTTATTTCCCCGGAGTAGCAACAGAGCTACAGGGATTTCTGAGATGACCTAAAATTGCATGATATTTTGGTTCCTTTCATGCCTTAACCATATACACCATTGTTTTAGGCATTGATAAATTTAATTGGAAGTGGAAAGGATGATGCAAGGGGATAAGATTAGATGTGAGGCAGCTAGGCAATCTGGTGGATTGAGGTTGTGACTTGGACTCCTAAATTTAGATCCTACTTTAGACGCTGCCTAGTTATGAGATTCTAGGTAAATCACTCAACCTTTTTCAGCCTCAACTTCCTTATCTTTAAAATTGGGATGAAATTGCATATATTTGAGGATGAATAAAATAATATTTATAAGATGATTTGTAAATCTTAAAGTATTATTTATACATTATTACAACTACTGTTGCTGCAGCTGCAGAAAGGATGGAGGGGATTAGGATGACAGGAATTGGTATGGGATAGGAATATAAATCTTATTTCTACCTTCCCCAAGAATATTTTCTCAACCAAAAGAAAAGCAAAAACAAAGTTAATTGCTAACATGAATATTTAGTTGTTTAATTGGTAAATAGTATTGCATTTCTTACATTTTCACATAAAGTTCATTTCTTTGTCCATTTTTATAAGATTTTGTTCTGAATTTTTTTTCTTTCCCTTGCTCCCATCTCCTTCTTTTACAAGATAGATTATACAGATGCAATTATGCAAACATATTTCCATATTAGTCTTGAAAGAAGCAGGACAAAAAGGAAAAGCCTGCAAAAAAAACAAAAACAAAACAAAAAGTAAAAATAGCATGCTTCAATCTGCATTCAGTCTTTATAGTTCTTATTCTAGATGTGGATAGTGTCTTCCATCATAAGTCTTCTAGAATTATCTTGGATCATTGTGTTTCTGAGAATAGTTAATCTTCACACAATGCTGCTGGAGCTGTGTATAATGTTACTCTGGTTCCTGCACACTTCACTCAGCATCAGTTCATTTAAGTCTTTCCAGCTTTTTTTGAAATCTGCCTGCTTATCATTTCTTATGGCACATGTTATATTCATATACCACAACTTGATTATCCAATTGATGGACGTACCCTCTATTTCCAGTTCTTTGCCATAACAAAAATAGCAGCGACAAACATTTTTACATTGTTGGCTTCTTTTCCTTTTTTATGATCTTTTTGAGATATAGACCTACTAGTGGCACTGGTCTCCTAATGCTTTTTAGTTTCTTCATAGTAATGGATGCTGTATTTTGCCAAAAGCTTTTTCTGCATTTATTGAGATAATAATATGTTTTCTTTTGGTTTTATTACTGATACAGTCAATTGTCCTAATAGTTTTCCTGATAATGAACCAGCCTTGCATTCTTGGCATAAATCCTACCATAGTGTATTATTCTCATAATAAATTGCTATAATCAAAGGTGCTCCAAATCACTATTGATCAGAGAAATGCAAATTAAGACAACTCTGAAGTACCACTACACACCTGTCAGATTGGCTAAAATGACAGGAAAAGATAAAGATGAATGTTGGAGGGGATGTGGGAAGACTGGGACACTGATGCATTATTGGTGGAGCTGTGAACAGATCCAACCATTCTGAAGAGCAATTTGGAGCTATGCTCAAAAAGTTAGCCAACTATGCATACCCTTTGACCCAGCAGTGTTTCTATTGGGCTTATATTCCAAAGAAATCATAAAAGAAGGAAAGGGCCCCACATGTGCAAGAATGTTTGTGGCAGCCCTTTTTGTAGTGGCTAGAAACTGGAAACTGAATGGATGCCCATCAATTGGAGAATGGCTGAATAAATTATGGTATATGAATGTTATGGAATATTATTGCTCTGTAAGAAACGACCAGCAGGACGATTTCAGAGAGGCCTGGAGAGACTTGCATGAACTGATGCTGAGTGAAACGAGCAGAACCAGGAGATCATTATACACGGCAACAACAATACTATATGAGGATCACTTCTAATGGACATGACTCTCTTCAACAATGAAATGCTTCAAACCAGTTCCAATTGTTCGGTGAAGAGAGCCATATACACCCAGAGAGAGGGATGTGAAATGTGGACCACAACATAACATTTTCATGTTCTCTATTGAGGTTTGCTTGCATTGTATTTCCTTTATCAGATTATTCTTTCTTGTAGATATGATTTCTCCTGCACAAAAAATGATGTGTGGCAATAACTATACATATATTTGATTTCTTAAGTATTCTAACATAATTATCATGTAGTGGATATCCTGCCATCTAGGGGAGGGGTGGGGAGTAGGGGGGAAAAATTTGTAATAGAAAGCTTTGTAAGGGTTAATGTTTAGGAATTACCCATACATATGTTTTGCAAATAAAAATTATTAATAAAATAAAAAAAAATTAAAAGAAGAAGAAGAAGAAGAAGAAGAAAAGGAGAGGAGTTGAACTAAAAAAATAAATAAATTGCTATAATCTCTTTGCTAATATTTTATTTAAAAATTTTGCATCCATAATCTTTAGAGAATTTGGTCCATACTTTTGTTTCTCTGTTTTAGAATTTCCTGGTTAAAGTATAAATACAATATTTGTATCTTTGATAGAACTCATTTTTCACCTGTTTTTTTTTCTAAATATGTTATATGTTTTGGGAATTGATTGTTTTTTAAATGTTTGGTAAAATTCATTTGTAAATCCATTTCATGCTAGATTTTTTTTCTTAGGGTGTTCATTTATTTCTTGTTCAGTTTATCTTCCTAAAGTAGAATAATTTAAATATATTTCCTCTTTGGTTAATATGGGGAATTTATTTTTTTTAAATATTCATCCATTTCATTTAGATTTCCAGATTTATTGGCATGAAGCTGGGCACAATAGCACCTAAATATTGCTTAATATCTTCTTTATTGGTTGTGAATTCACCTATTTTAAAAATGTTAATTTGGTTATCTTTCTTTTGTTAAATCAAATTAACCAAAAGTTTATTTATTTTATGAATTTTCCCCCATAAATCCAGCTTTTAGTTTTATTTATCTGTTAAATAGTTTTCTTACTTTCAATTTTATTATTTCTCCTTTGATTTTCAGAATTTCCAACTGGGTGCTTAATTAAGGATTTAAAATTGTTTTTTTTTTCCTATTTTTTTAAAAATTGCATACCTTATTCATTGATCTGTTCTTTCTCAATTTTATTTATATAAATATTTAAAAATATAAAATTTACCTTAAGTTTTACTTTGATGACATAGTCAAAAATTGGTGTATTATCTCATTATTGTCTTTATATTTGAAGAAATTATTGATTGTTTCTATGATCTGTTATTTGAGCCATTAATGCTTTACAATTGGATTATATAGTTTCCAATTAATTTTAATCTCTGTCTCCATGGCCCTCTTTTACTCATAATTTTTATTGCACCTGAAAAAGATGTACTTAATCTTTCTCACTTTCTGAATTCGATTGTAAGGTTTTTGTGCCATAATGCATGGTCGGATTTTATATAGGTGCCATATATTACTGAGAAAAGAAATATTCCTTTCTACTTCTATTTGGTTTTCTAGAGAAGTTGATCATATCTAATTTTTTTTTTTCTAAAATGCTAGTCACCTCCTTAATTTCTTTCCTGTTTATTTTGTAGTTAGATTTATCTACTTCTAAGAAGAGAGATTGACATACCCTATTATTATAGTTTTGCTGTATATTTCTTACTGTAATTCACTTAACTTCTCCTTTAAGAATTTATATGCTGTAACACTTGATTTAGTACTGATATTGCTTCATTTTCTATGCTTTTTATCAAGACATAGTTTTCTTTTTGATCTCTTTTATTTAGATCTATGTTTGCTTTTACTTTTTGACCAGGACTGCTACCCCTGCTTTTTTAATTTTTTTTTTAATTTTTTTTTATTGCAGGCAAATCATAATATATTCTGCTCTGACCTTCTACCTTTATTGTGTGTTACTGTATTACTGTGTATAACACTATATTTTAAATATGTTTTTTTGTAAGCAACATATAGGATTCTGGGTTTTAATCCCCTGTGCTATCTAATTCCATTTTATGGATAGGTTCATCCCATTCACATTAATATTTATGATTTCCCTCTGTATTTCCCTCACTTCACCACACCCATTTGAACTTTTCTCTCTTCTTTCACCCCATTCATCTGTACTGGTATTTTGCTTCTGGCCACTGTCTCCCCTAATCTGATCTGCCTTCTATTATCTTCCTCCTTTTTTCTTTCCCTTTTCCCTTCCTACTTCCTTGAAGATAGATTTTTCTACCCAACTGAGTGTGTATGTCATTCCCTCTTTGAACCAAATCCAATGAAAGTAAGTTTCAAACAATGCTTACCCACTCTCTTTTTTTCCCTCTAGTAATAATAAATTTTTCATGCTTCTTCATGTCATATAATTTACTCCATTCCCGCCTCCCCCTTTCTTCTCCCAATACAAGCCTTTTTCACCCCTTATTTTTTAATCTTATCAATATCGACTTAGACCCACACCTTCTAAGTATTCTGCTTATACTTATATCTGCTTATATTTCTTGAGTTACAATTACATCCCATGTAGGTATATAAATAGTTTAACTTATTTAAATACTTTTTTTTGTTTATTTTTTTTTATTTTTTTGCCTTTCTATTCTTTTCTTTAGTCTTTTATTTGAAGATCAATTTTCTATTGAGCTCTGGTCTTTTCATCAGGAAAGTTTGAAAGTCCCCCATTTCATTGAATTTCCATCTTTAAGGCTTTGGGGGCTTCAGAACAATCAATATTTCCCTTTCATACTTTACATATAGGCATTTTGACATTGTTAGCTTCTGAGTTTGAGTTTAGGCCTTTCAGGTTACCATAGAGACTTTCATTAGTCAAAGCTCTCTTTTTTGGTTTGGTTTTTGCTCATTTAAAAAAAAATATTTTTAAGTTCAGGGGTACAGAGCACATTGTCCCAAGCTTCTTGCAGTATGAGCCAGAGGCTTTTTGTGCTGGTACCTGAGGTGCAGGCAGCTTGCCCACTGTGCCAAGGTGCCCCAACCTAATCACCGCTCTTGTGCCTTGGGCTCATTCCAGGGCTGGTAGTTTACCTGCTGCACTGGAGCTGGAGGCCTCACAGCTGGCCAAACTGTGGAGTCTCAGTTGTTGATCTATGATGTTGCTAAGAGTCTCCCTCTGGCTTGCCAAGACATTGCTTGCACTCCCCCTTTAAAGAAATGAAACAGACAGTTCCTGAAGTCCTATGTTAGTTTGCATTCAAGAATTGTTTTACTCTATCTGTTTGTGGATTCTTTCTCTCCAGAATTCTTTTAAAATGTTCATGTAATGTTTTTTTGAGGGAAAGTGAGGAAAGTTCAGGCAACTTCTTGTCTTCTCTCTTCCATTTTGACTTTGCTTAATGAATATTTAATGATAAAATTATAAAAACTATCATTTGTTAATCATAAAATATGGTAGAAGCATATCAACAATCAATATTACTATCGATAGATTGAAGGATATTTTCTGGTTATAAGAATACTTCATTGTGCTTGATTTAATTAGGGTGGGCCTCTCCTTGGCAGATGCAGAGTGCTTTTCTTCCTTTATTTAGAATATAGTTTTTGAGAGTTACTGTGTTTTGAAGAGCTAACATCATATTGCCCACCTTTTGATGAATTTTGACAAACTTTATTGATCTGGTCCTCATGTAATAGATTCTCCCTTTGATTGAAGTTTTCTAACATAATAAGTTCTGGTAAATCTTAGGAGTCCTCTAAGAGCAATAGTCTTAGAGATGTTGGGGCCACCTCCATGGCTTGATTTGAAAACAACTTTATTAGAGAATAAAGATGGACATGAAATTTTATAGATCACCTTGAATTCTGCTACTCCTTACATGAGCTCTTTCTTTTATCTTAATTGATCTCTTACTCTACCTTGACTATAGATTTTCTATGCCAATCTCTTCCCAATTGTGAGGCATCTAGATAGTGCAATGAATAGAACATCAGTTTAGATTCAGGAAGACCTGAATTCAAAATCAGCCCCTTACACCTGTTAGTGGAGTGACTTTTAACCTATGTTTACTACAAATTTCTCAATGGTAATATGGGAATAATAGCAGGACTTACCTCTTAGGGTTGTGGATAATATGATCACTTAACTCGCAAGACTGTTGTAATGACAAAATGAGATAATATTTATAAAGTGCTTAGTAGAATGCTTTCTAAATAGTAAGCATTATATAAATACTGTCTAGGTAGCTATCAGTATTATTATGTAACTTTTATAATGCATAGTAGTATGTGAGACTTGTGAAACTGGAACTACAAAGAACAAGTTTCAAATTGCTCTGATGAAACTTATTAGAGAAACTACCATAAATCATAAACTGAATCTCTGTTTGATCATCTCTAAAATGGAAATACCACCTGTCACACAACTGTTGTGAGACTCAAACAAGATTGTATAATTCTTTGCAAAATTTGAATCACAACATAATTCTCAGCTATCATTTTAATGGTGTTTTATTTTTCCAAATACATGCAAAAATTATTTTCAACATTCACCTTTGCAAAATCTTGTGTTTCAAATTTTCCCTCAATAACTCTTCCTCAAGACAACAAGCAATCCAATATAGATTAAACATGTGCAATTCTTCTAAACATTTCCACATTCATCATACCGCACAAGAAAAATTAGATCAAAAAGGAAAAAAAAGAAAGAAAGCAAATAAACAACAACAAAAGGTGCAAATAGTATGCTTTGATTCACATTCAGTCTGCACAGTTCCTCTCTTTCTATGGCTGGCACTTTCTATCACAACTCTTTTGAAATTGTCTTGGATCACCCCACTGTTGAAAAGTAAACTACCATTTTTCACAATTCTCTGCCTAGTCTGCCTACCAGTCCATAAGCTCCTTGGGGATAGATGCTTCGTCTCATATCTCTTATTGTCTCTAGAGTCGAGCTCAGTGCCTTCAATCAATAAGTAGAATTTATTAAGTAGCTACCATGTGCTGGATATATAGATTACACTCTGGAAAGCAAAGGCAAAAGTCAGACAATCCTTGGACTAAACAAGTTCAAATATTTTGTACTTGGTACTAGTTTTGTGTTAATTATGATTCTTCACATTCATTTGTTGATTACAGGAGGGAATTAGCATTTATATAGAACCATTTATGTGTGTACCAAGTACTGGGTTAAATGATTTGCAAATATTATCTCATTTGATCCTCACAAAAATCCTACAAAGAAAATTGTGTTATTATCTCTGCTTTATGGTTGAAGGCATTGAGGCAAACAGGTTAAGTATCTTCCCCAGATACTTAACACACAACACACAGCTGATAAATATATGAGTTCAAATTTGAATTCAGGTTTTCCTGAATCCAGGCCCAATACTTTAACAATTGCATTAAACTAGCTACCAATTAATAAGCTTTTGCCAAGCATCTACAATCAATGATGTCATGGTATTAGCAAAGGACTTTTTCATGCGTGACTCCTAGAAGAATAACCATGTTGTTAGTAACAACAGTTACTAATCCAGGCTCAGTGGACAAATACTTTCTATATGTGTAGAGATACAACCATAAATATATTCACATGCATATAATTTGCAAATATAATATATACACAAAATGTATATATAGCTTTAAGTTTTGCAAAGGACTTTACTTATATTCTTAAAGAGAGCCCCATTGCCCCTAAAGTGATCCCTTATTCACTGTATGGAGCATGGAAAGAGGAGAATGTTTTTTACTGAAAGCAACATCTTGGAAAGAGAGAGTAGAAGCACAGGGAAATCGTTAAGTATGGTTGCAGTCTATCTATGATTCTAAAAGAGCCTTAGTGTGTTGAAAAAAAATTGACAGCCAAAGCTTTCTAAAATCAATTCCAATTTAGTTGTCAATTACCCAATTAAAAGACCCTTAGCTTATACAAAAGTCGGGATGGTTCCTAGAAGCAGAGCCAAAATCCTCAAAGCCATTGGAGTGACCTAAGGTGACTTGAAAATAGGGAAGAGTTGAAATAGCATATGCTGGTCTCTATCATCTTTACTATTTTACTAGTCTTATATCTTTCTCTGTCAGATGTATGCTTCCTTACTACCTATATGCATGATCACCTCTACAATATTATTTTAAAAAATACTCACTTGATCTAACAATCCCTTATTGTTTTTGTCCTTTATCCTCTTCTTCTTGGATTTTTTTTTTATTTAAAAATATATATTTAATGTGTCCACTTCCACTATTCCTCATTTTCTTTAAAAATCTCCAGAATCGGAGTGGAACCAAGATGGCAGAGTAAAGGCAGAAACTTGCCCAACCTCTCCCCAAAACTGCTCCAAAGTCCTTTAAATAATGACTAAAAACATTTTAAACTATCATAACATCCAAAAAGATGAATTAGAACATTTTTCAGCTGAAGGCAACTTAGAACCTTATCAGAGAATTTCTATGACACCAAACTGGGAGTCTCAGGGCAGAACACACCAGTGTAACCCTAGACCCAAACCCAGCTTGGCCCAGCCCAGATCTCTGAATCAATGGCACTGGCTTCTAGACTTTTCAGCCAAGAGACACCAAAGAGCAGCTGGAAGATCAGCAGAAAATGTCTGTGCAAGCAGAGTGGGAGGCCAGCACATAATCTCAACATAGGCCCATTCCTGAGTCCAGCATCAATGAGACAGGATTTTTGAATCAGCAGCAATGTTGGATACTTCTGGATCTCTCATCCCGAGGACAAAAGAGAGGACTTGGAAGGTCAGTAGAGTGGGTTTATGTCAACAGGGTGGAAGTCTGGTGTGCAGTCCTAGCACAGCACAGTGGAACCCCAGCCCTGGCCAGCACACTGGATCTTACAACTCCACTGTAGTGGGGACACACCTAACAGCTCCAGAACAAAAAGGAATGCTTGTGGTCAAATTCCTAGAAGGATTTTGGGAAAACAGTTGCACAAACTTCCTGAAGCCTGAAACAGTGCACCCTCCACCCTGGCAACAGAACCCTACTTTATAAGAGTTAAAAGCAGAAAAATAAGCAAAAAAAAAAAAACTGATCATTGAAAGTTATTGTGGTGGCATATAAGATCAAAACACACACTAAGAAGATGATGACAAAATCAAAGCTCCTACATCCAAGGTCTCCAAGAAAAAATAAGAATTGGGTTCAGGCTATGGAAAAACTCAAACTTTGAAAATCAAGTAAGAGAAAGGAAAATAATTAGGAAAATAATTGAGAGAGATGCAAAAGGAAATACAAAAAGCTAGGAGAAGGAGAATCCCTTAAAAAGCCAAAGTTGGCCCATTGGAAAAAGAGGCATAAAAGCTCACTGAGGAAAATAATTATTTAAAAAATAGAATTGAGCAAATGGAAGCTAATGACTTTATGAGAAATCAAGATACAATAAAGCAAAACCAAAAAAAATGAAAATGATAGAAAAAAATGTGAAAAATCTCATTGGAAAAACTAATCTAGAAAATAGATCTAGGTCAGATAATTAAAAAAAACTGTTGGTATATTTAAAAGTTATGATTAAAAAAAGAGCTTAGACTTCATCTTTCAAGAAAATATCACGGAAAACTGTGCTGATATTCTAGAACCAGAAAGTAAAATAGAAACCAAAAGAATCCACAGTTCACCTCCTGAAAGAGATCCCCAAATGAAAACTCCCAGGAGTATTATAAGCAAATTTCAGAACTCTCGGGTTAAGGAGAAAATATTGCAAGTATCCAGAAAGACATCATTCAATTATAGCGAAGCCACAATAAAGATAACACAAGATTTAGCAGCTTCGATATTAAACAACTGGAGGGCTTAGAATATGATATTCTAGAGATCAGTAGAGCAGGATTACAACCAAGAATCATCTCCCAGCAAAACTGAGGATGGTCCTTCAGAGGAAAAGGTGGTCATTCAATGAAAGTTAAAAAGAAAGAGAGATACAGAGAGGTATAGAAATCTCTCTTACTGTATAGGAAAATAGGGGAAAAAAACAGAAAAAAAAGAAAATGACCTATATGTATAAAGATATTCATAGAAGCTTTCTTCTCATGACAAAATAAATAGAAATTGAGTAGATGCCCCTCAGAGGGGGAATGGAGCAACAAATTGTGAGATGTATGTGAGATGGAATATTGTTCCCTGGGAAATGATTAGCAGGATGCTGTCAGAAAAAAGCCCTGGAAAGTCCTCTATGAACATTTTCATTAGTGTGGGAGATCTAGGTTTACTTTCATAATTTTAATTTTATGGAAGTGTTTGCATAACTTCACATGTAGCTTATTAATTGTGGATGGGATTAAGGGAGAGAACCTAGAAATCAAAAATCCTAAAAACAAATGTAAAAAATGTTTTGGATGTAAGTGGGGAAAACATTAATTAAATTAATTAATTTTAAAATCTTTAGAATTTAGGTTATGATCTTATCACTGAAACTATCCTCTCTAAAGTTACCAATGATTTCTTTTCTTTTTTTTTTCTTTTTTGCTGAGACAATTGGGGTTAAGTGACTTGCCCAGGGTCACATAGCTAGGAAGTGTCTGAGATCAGATTTGAACTCAGGTCCTCCTGACTTCAGGGCTGGTGCTCTAACCACTGCACCACCTAGCTGCCCCACCAATGATTGCCAAATATATCAGTCTAACTATATCTAACTCAATCTATCTCTAACTATATCATCTATCTATATCATCCATCTAACTATATCTACCTATATCTATCATGTATCTATCTAACTAATCTTTTTATCTGTCTATCTATCAATCTCTCTATAAATATAACTCATTAATAATGAGTTATAATAACTCATGTTATGAGTTATTATAATAATATAAGATTATTATAATAATATAAAAATAATAATAATAACTCAATAAGCCCTCATTATTATAAGAGCTTGTTGAGGGCTTGTTGAGTCCTTCTTAGGGGTATTTAGTAGACACTATTAGTGTCTACCTGTCACCCAATTGTCAACTGTGTTTCTAAGAAACTGTAGCATGCTCAGAAGCCACACTCTGGTAAAATTGTTTCAGCTGATAGACTAAACCAGATTGAGGGTAACCAAGAAGCCTCAAATCTGTCAGTCAGTCAGAGAAATTTCTACCCCCAAGCATGTGAAGATATCCCTCTAGACATAATGGGTGGATGATCACAATTATTGTAATGGGCATGAAGGCAGCTGAAGCAGACACTGTAGAGTGCTTAGAACTTGGTCAGATACTGAAGATCATCCATTGTATCCTGGGCCATTGCCAGCATTCTAAAAAGTTGTCTTGCCACTTAGACCTCTTTGGAAGAAAGAGTGATGCTGCCAATTTTGTACACCTCTGCCTCATATTTAAATGTACTAAAGTAAAACATCACACTGATGTCATTGATCCTCTTTTGAAAATGAAGGGCAAACAACAGCATGTGCATAGCTATTGCCATGCTGTGTCATCCATTAGCATGTGAGCTCCATATTTTTGCTTTTCCTTGCACCCCTATTGTTTATCACATAATAATAATAAACAATAGTCAACAAGCATTGACTGATGGCTGATCCTGCCTGAGTTAAGTAGGCTGGCATTGGAGAGGCCCCACCTGCATCATCAACATGGAGCTTAGCTAGTTACTTTTGTAGAAAATTGATATTAATGGTAGTACCATTGCCTATATTACCTAAACATGTCTTCTGACACTGCTGTCAATTTCCCTCTCACCAGTAGATTATTTTTCATCAGCTCTTAGCACCAGAAATCTCCTCTATTCCCCTGCTGCTGTTTGCTGGACCTAAATGGGAGTAGTGGGACCTCTGCCTTTCATCAAGTAAGAAAGCTCATCAGGAGGATGCTGTAAATTGATGGCCTTAATTTAAAGTGTTATATCCCAACATTAGAGCTGGATGTATCCTTAAAGAGCTACGTAATACAACCCCTCTCATTTTACAAATGAAGAAACAGAGGACCAGAGGTGTTAAATGACTTAAGTGCCCAAAGTCACACAATACTAAGTGTCTGAGGAAGAATTTGAAGCCATGTCCTGGCTCCACAAAACAGATAAAAAAGGAAAAAGGCTTCATTAGACTGAGGGCAGTGTTTATTTAAAGGTGTGCAGCAATTCCAGAAGACTTATGATGGAGTGAGGTTGTAACAAGGAAAAATCAATTCTCACAATATGCATTAATTTCTGTGTTGTGTAAATACCATGATGTACCCTGGCAGAGAAGCCTTAGAAAATAGCCAAGCCCCCTAGGCATCCCAAGCTGGCCAATTTGTACTTAATCAGTTGTTTGTCACTGCTTGGCAAAGGCAGTTTGACTGTTTATTATGCATTTAATTTTTGTTGGTTAGGTCTACCATCAAGAGGCCCTTATAAAAGCAAAAGGACATTGACATGTCTCAGGAGAAGCTTCTCTCTCGAGGCAGAAGGTCCAGGCTATTTTTGTGGCCTGCTCACAGTGCTCACCATGCTTTATCAGTGAGAAATTACCTCCTCGTAATTTCTTTTTTTGTCTCCGACTCTCAAGTTTCTTGACATTTTTAAGTGCTGGTCATACCCTCAGAAACAGAAGATTCTGCAGGAAGTTTATTCCCTCCCACCTTCTCACAGCAATCCCTGGGGAAAACAGATTTGATTAGGTTTAGGGATCATTGTAGCAGCTCTATCTGGGACCACTCCACAGCTGACACATAGATTGTTCTTTTTTATTTCTATTTCTAATTTTTTTAGGCTTTGGGACACCTGGACTGTTGTCAAAGTATTCCTGGGTTTAACTGCAGGTGCTTATATCCATATATAACCTAGCTAGGTGTTGATGAATGATGTACCCAGAGGGAACATCAGTGGGGAAAAAAGCACCACAACAAATATCAAACAACATTAACAACAACCAACAAAATTTATCATAAATACATATGGCAGCAAACATTTGATGTAGCCAATCAGTGAAATACTAATCAGTGGACTGAAAATAGACTCCTCCTCAGGATAATATTTTTAAATGCATAAAATAAAATATACACATAGGATTAGAAAGGAGACCAAGTATCATAAAATACTATTCTCACTTTTTCCCCCAAGTACCCCACCCCCCCCAAGGTTATAAGGCTAAGTTTAAGAATTTCTACCTTAGAATTATACACCAAGATTCAATGACTTGTCTGTGGTAAAATAGCTACCATATCTAGCATGAGTTAAAATCTAAACTTAAATGCAACTTTTACTAATTTAGAGGTCATTTCCCGCTCCACTTAACTACAGTGGACAGCAAAGTTGCATGATTCCCCCCCCAAAAAAAAATAAATAAATCAGTGAACCTTATTTGGTCTTATTCTTAGAGATCTATCAATTTTAACTCTATACCTAAACCTCATTTTGGATAATCTCCAATTTATGCCTTTCTCCCTTTTCCTGCCCAAGAGATTACCCTTTTGCAACAGGTTGTTACAAAGAAACATGATATTACTCTCTAGAATACTGTTACAAGTACATAGCTTACTTAACATCCTGTGAAATAGTAACTTTCCTTGAAAATTGTTTACTTTTGATCAAGTCTTAGTTTTTTGTTAATTTAGTGAATAAACAAATTCATTTTTTATTAAATATTCAATAAATATCTGAATTAAAACTCCTGGGTGTCCAATCTAAAGCAGTGGTTCCAAAAATATCATCTCAGGACATCTGTGAGTGTGTAGGTCAAAGCTATTATCATAATAATAGTAAACATTTTAATTTCTAATATAGTAAATATATCCACATAAATTATCAGCATTTTTATACATCACTAATATAGCAAATATATAAAATTCACAAAAATAAAAATTCTTGGGATGGGATCTTCAATAATTTTTTTTTATTTAAGCTTTTTATTTGCAAAACATATGCATGAGTAATTTTTCAACATTGACCCTTGCAAAGCCTTCTGTTACAAATTTTTCCCTCCTTCCCCCCACCCCCTCCCCTAGATGACAGGAAGTCTAATACGTGTTAATTATGTTAAAATGCATGACAAATCGAATATATTTATACATATTTATACAGTTATCTTGCTGTACAAGAAAAATAGGATCTAAAAGAAAAAAAAACCTGAAAAGGAAAAAAATGCAAGCAAACATCAATAGAGAGCATGAAAATGCTATGTTGTGGTCTACAGTTAGATCCTACAGGCCTCTCCCTGGGTGTATATGGCTTTCTTCATCACTGAACAATTGGAACTGGTTTGAAACATCTCATTGTTGAAAAGAATCATGTCCATCAGAATTGATCATCATATAGTCTTGTTTTGCCATGTATAATGATCTACTGGTTCCCCTCACTTCACTCAGCATCAGTTCATTCAATTCTCCCCAGGCCTCTCTGAAATCATCCTGCTAAGGATTCATAGAAACTAAGAGCACATCTAATCTGATTGCACCTTGTAAAAGCACAATAAATAACCCCACAGCACCTCCCTAATTAATAATTATCCTAAAATTTCCCTCCTGCACATGGGTGACTTATAAATGTGCATTTCCACTAATTATCTCTTATTATCTCACCAGTTATCAAGAAAACATCTTTGTTTACACTTCCATTATAGGAAACTGGACTTGTTAAGAAGATATTCACTTATCTCTTTTACATCCAAAGAAGCAAAGGGTCTTTTTTCCAATTACAAAAATTCATATTCCTTGCCTTCCCTTATATAAATATCAATTCCTCTCTTGTCTTCACTCCCTCCATAGCAAACCCTTTCACTTTCAATGTCCACAAAGATGTCATTCCAGTTCCCTCCTACATCTTCAGTTCCACAACTGTTTCCCCATTCCAGAATAACATTCCCTTATTCTAGAGCTTGGACCTTCTCTCTATTGACAATTGCAATCAATCTTGAATCGTTGACGCACTCTACCAGCTGCCCATGATCTTTTGTTATTAGCCCCCATCATTCTCACATATTTCTTTGTCTGTGTAGTCTATAAAGTCAGGATGAACTTAATTCCATCTGGATTCCTATATTTACTAGCTGATGGCCCTGGCCTAGTCACAACCTTTCATTTTTTCAGTTTCTTTAACTGTAAAATGAGGATAAAACAGCTCCTACCTCATAATATTGCTGTAACTGTCATATAAGACAATATTTATATTAAAAATGATTAGCCCTATGTTTGGAATATAATACGAGTTATATCAGTGATTAATCCCTTTCCCTCATCTCTTTTAACCCATTAATATTCTCACCTGCATTCCATTTATCATAAATACTAGCTGTCATCATCACCATCATCACCAATGATAGTAATACTAGTGCCATTGCTATTATTGGTAGTGACCTCTGGTAACCCTTCCATAAGGTTCCTATAAGAACTTTATGATTCACTGTGACCCCTCTAAGTTCTCTTTCCAAGCAAGAAAAATCACAACCATCCAATGGTTTGCAGATTTTACATTTTCCAGTATGTGACCTAAAACTTCATGGTAAGAAATAGACTTTTTTTTGGATGGGCTCTACTATGTTTATATTTTAAAATCTGATATTATTGTGATGGTATTAGTTTTATATACCTCAAATATACCAGACCATGGAGCCACACTAGAAAAAATTTGTCTTCTTGGGTAGCTTACCTAATCCCTAGGGAATGTCAATAAGATCAAACATTCTCAAAAACTTTGTTTTCTCTCAGAGGTAGATATGAAGCAATACATTCAATAATGACTTGGCCTATATGTTGATTTTACTAAACTATCTTTCTCACTCCTACCCCTACCTTTTTATTCTTTATTCCCTCCCAAAAGAAGTTAGGAAGAAGAAATACTGGAGAATTTAAATAAGGACAAAACAAAAACATACCTGTTTTAAGAAATAAAAAACAGTTCAAAGAATTTTTTTAATATGGGTGTCTGGTATTTGGAGGGAAAAGAAACATCTGAAGGATATTTCTTCTTCTTCTTCTTCTTCTTCTTCTTCTTCTTCTTCTTCTTCTTCTTCTTCTTCTTCTCCTCTCTCTCTCTCTCTCTCTCTCTCTCTCTCTCTCTCTCTCTCTCTC
>JAJPUD010005783.1:17132-74412 GCA_023553655.1 Myrmecobius fasciatus
CTCTCTCTCTCTCTCTCTCTCTCTCTCTCTCTCTCTCTCTCTCTCTCTCTCTCTCTCTCCCTCCCTCCCTCCCTCTCTTTCACAAGATTTGCCTTGAGGCTGGGAATACCAGAATCATAGAGTGTATTGATTAAGTAGTCAACAACTCAAGAAATAATTATTAATTATGTGCTACAAGCCAAGGATTGGGCTAAGTGTTATACAAACTGTGGTCTGTAAGAATAATTGAATATTACTAGGCAATAAATATGACAAATATGAAAACAAGAGAAATATGGGTTCTCCTATTTGAACTCATGGAGAGTGAAAAGAACAAAACAGTGACCAAGCCGTTAACAGTCATTGAGCAGCCACAAAATTACAGGCATTCTATTGGGCCCTCTCAGGTACTGGCTAGTGGCCGGTGATACAAATGCATGGGAAGAATATTCCAGTGACTACAATCACTTCAATAAAAATGTTATTAACCTGCCTACTAAAGATATTAACTTTTAATATACAATATCAGTTCCTGAGAACAAGAAGCAAATATTACCCCAATAAATGGAGGGGGGGAACTAGCTATTCAAACAGAATGTTAGATAGTAGTGAAAGCAAAATGTCATGCAAAGGAAGAAACAGGAGGAAGAATATATTGAGTAAATTAAACCCTCATCACCACCAACACCACCATCTTGGCAAACATCTACCACCCTCATGCTCAGGCTGAAATAGCACAGGACCCTAAATTCAAGAGCCTTGGGATTGGCAGTGATTCCAAATTATTTCCCACAGCCCCAATCCCGGCCACAGAAACAAGCCCCATTTAGGATCAGCCCAGTCACTGCTCTTTGAGTATTACATACATTTGTTGTTATTGTTGAGTCATTTTAGTCATATCTGACTCTGTGTCCCATTTGGGGTTTTCTTGGCAAAGATACTGGAGTTATTTGCCATTTTCTTCTCCAGCTCATTTTACAAATGAGAAAAGTGAGGCAAACAAAGTTAAGTGATCTGTTCAAGGTCACACTGTTAATAAGTGTCTAAGACCACATTAAACTCAAGAAAATGTCTTTCTGACTCTAGAACTGGTATCTTATCCACTATACCAGTGCACATCCATTGAAGATCCCCAAAGTTCTTGATTATATATGTATATATATATGTATATATGTGTGTGTGGGTATATGCATATGCATATATACATATATGCATATATATATATATATAAAATTCTTGTCACTCAAATGGTTCACCATTAGAAATGTCATGATTTGATCAGTGAAAATAACATTTAAAAAGAGATGTTACCTTCTGTTTTTCTCCTATACCCTAAGAATCATCGTATCTTTTCATCTAAATTTGCAACTAAAATTTTGTTATATGTTTCAGCTTTCCTATTAGAATGAAAGCTCCTTGAGATCAGGGAATATTTTTTGTGTTGTGTCTCTAGAACTGAATAAAGTGCTTCGAACATAGTTTTTATTTAGTGCTGCCAGACATCATCTCTTTGTAAGTTGGTTTTATTTGAACATATCCTTTATGGAGAATTCAGTGAGGCCATATATTCAGAAATTAGTCTTATGCTTTTTAAAACTCAAAAATAAATGTCATTAATGGGAGAAAAATAGCTGTTTGGAGAACCTTTTTTAAATTATCACTTGAATAAAGGCTGACCTAAAAAGAAGGAATATGAATTCTCCTGTTATTTTTTTTTTTAGTTTGGGAAAGTTATTCCACCTTACTAGGACTTGATTTCTTTTTCTGTAAAATAATAGCTTTGAACCAGATGATTTCTGTGTCTCCTACTATCTCTAAAATTCTATGATGTGATCTGGGATTCTTGGAGCTCCCTTGAGAATTCAAGCAGTAGTCTTTTTCTGGTGCATTTCTTTGGCCCTGGCCCAGGTCCAAGTGAAAGAGATTGTTCTCATTAGTTTAAATGCTCCCCTTTTCCCCTGCCATGCCTCAGCCCCATATAACCAAGAATATTATTGTTCTGTACAGTTTGTGTCAAGTAGCAAGTGTTGGTTGATGCAAAAATTAGTCATAAAATCAGCCATCTGCTCCTCTAATCTCTATATAGAATTATATCAAGTTGGTAGATATCATTGGATTTTTAGGGAGAATTAAAAAAAAAAACCTTAGCATGAGAAAGTGACATTAAGGTTTTATATCCTCTTCTTGTGGCCCAATAAACAATATTAATGGTGAAGCATGGAAAGGATTAATATATCCTTCCTACAAGACCTTTGCTTATAGCAATGCTGAGGAGTTCTGCCTGCTAAAATATGAGCCCTACAGTACCTCTCCAGGCATAAATTATTGGGTTTTTCTTCTCCTTGAAGGAGAGCCTGTCACTCCAAAGGCAATTTTTCTTTCTGAGTTCTTTGTACTATAATTTCATGCACTCACTGCATTGCATATACTCATGTGAAACATGTCATCCCCTTCTTACACCCACTCTTATGCAGTACCCACAACTCAGTATGCTCCTCACAGAGAAATTAACAGGGATGTGTATGGAATTTTGTTTTCCACTTCTGTATTCAGACTTTGTTGTATCCCATGAGAAAAGGGGGCAATTTCTGAATGATGAGTAATTCTAAATGAATTAAACTGAGAGGCATAGGAACAAATAATTAAAACTGGGAAGGACCAACGTGATTACCTATTCTAATGTCCTAGTTTTTCAGTGAGGAAACTGAGTCACAGATTGGTTAAATAATATAACAAGGGTTACACAAGTAGTTAGGTGAAGAGCCAAGCCAGAGAAACTATTTGGCAGTTTGGCAAAGCCCAAAGATCAGTTTTCAGATTAATACTAAAAAATAATTTTAAAAAATACTAAATTTAAGTTGTAGATTAATGAATTTTTTCCATCCAAGTTTACAATCTTATTTCCCATTGAAACAGATCTATAGACTAGGTTAAGAAGTCTTGCTATTATCCAACCCTCATTTCACCAGACTATATTGTCTTTTTGTAGTGTACCACTATTTTCCCTGATTGTTGCTAAAGTGAGCTTGGCATTAGAAGCTTTCAAAATCTGCTGAGTAACTGGACAAGAAAGAATTCAGGGAGAATCTCTTTGCAATCACCAGATTGTTCTTTCAAGAAGGCAAAATAGATGGATGATACTATGAGCAGAAATTTGCAAGCCTTATAACCTGTACCAAAGTATCATTTCCAGTGACCTCTAATGGGCTCTTCAGTTTTATCATGAGTCATTATCTTAATAAATATTAATTTATTTAGACCCATATAAAAAACTGAAAAAAAATTAAGAATGGTGACATTTAAAATCTCATTAGTTACCATAGTTGTGGGGAAGCAGTAAGATGAGAACATAGCAAAATAGATATCCAGGATAATGTTGTCATGGGGGAGGTATAAGGATGGAGAAAAAGAGTCTGTGTGAGATAAGTGATGATTCAGTCCAACAAAAAATTAGTTTAAAGACCTACCATGTTCAAAGCTTTTTGTGAGGTACTGACATCACAGGTTTGCCTAGATTGGCTCTAATAGTAATTTAAAAAAAAAACATAATAAAGAATCTAGAGGCATCCATAAGACAAGGAGGTGGAGAGAGGGAGCAGCCCAAGTCAAATATATAAGGTCAGGAAAAAGTAGAGAATTCTAGATCTTGAAGGAGTTTGAAGAGAAATTACCTCTTCCAGTTCATTGCCTACATGGAAAATAAAAACAAAACAAAATCAGTAACTATATTTACTGCCTGTTAAGATCTGTCTGTCTCTCTCTTTCATAACTTTTAGATGATTCTCCAAGAAGTCATAGAGTATTTTATCCTTTCCAAAAATGTCTTTTAGTCCACAAATTCTTCTAAAATCTTTCTTCAGAGATTCAGGCTACTAGAGTTACACTGGATGTCAGCAGCTATGTAATCCAATTAATGCTTGAAAAAACATTCTCAGATCTGTGTCATATACTCAACATGTAGACAAACACCCTTTGCTTGAAGACCTACAAGACGGGGATTCCACCACTTCCTGAAGTAACACATTCTACTTTTGAATAATTCTAATTAATAAGGAGCTCTATTTTTAATTATGTCACACCTACATTTGAATCTTTGGAACTTCTACCCAGTCCTTCTAGCTTTTGCTTTTTTTTCTGAGGTCCAGCAGAACAAGTATTGCTTCAGTTGCTTAGCTATGTTAATATTTTCACTCTGAGTCTTCTTCACATTAAAAAATCACTATTTCCTTTAAAACTTTCTCATATGGCATGATTTTGAGACTCTTCATCACTCCGTTAGCCTTCCTTTGGATAGTCTTCTGTTTATCAATGTTCTTCATAAAATATGTCACATAGAAGTGGATGTAGCATTATATATGTTGTCTGACCACAGTCAAATATAACAACAACAAGAAGAACAATAACCACCTTATTCAGTCTTGTATAGAAATTCTCTTTTAGTAAAGTCTAAGATTCTTTCCATTTTCATTGCTGCAATATTGCATTATTAACTCATGTTGAGTTAATAATGCATTCTCCTAATGTCCTCAAGTCTTTTTCAAATGAAATACTATCTAGTCATAATTCCTTCATCTTGTACTAGTAAAGTTACTTTTTTGAAGACAAAGTGAAAGACTTTTCACTTATGTCTCTTATTTTCAATCTTTTAGATGCAGCCCAGTATTTTACCATGTTAAAAATCTTTAGAGGGAAAATCCTAACTTTTGTGTGCATTTTCTAAGTTATATATCCCAGGAGATTTAGTAAGCATTAAAACTTTGCCTTATGTATCTGAATTAGTGGGGATAACAAAGGGCATAGTTAAGCAGCAAGAGAAGATAGATAGATACATACATACATATATACATATAGTTGATATATAGATAAAATATTAGATTGATATAGATGGATTTGTAGATAAGTACAGCTACATAGATAGCTATAGAAACTATATCTATCTCCATCACTATTTCTCTCTGTTCCTATATCTGTCTCTATGTCCTTTCACAGGTAGGGGAGAAAAGGAGGGATGGTATTATTCTCTTCTCAACAAGTCAGCAGGAACAGGGAGTGGAAAGCACTTGTAATTTTTCTTTGAGTTTGAAGAATGCCATATGGGAGAATTATAGATAATTATAATAGGTCATAGATAATTAGAAGAGTGAGATGTCAGAGAATGGAAAAGTCCTAAAACTACTGATGCTGGAAACTGTTCTTACAGCAGAAAACTCTGGTTTTATTCCTTTCTCTGCCTTTGATGTAGTTCGCAATACCAGACAAGTTATCTAATATTCTTGACTTCATTTTCTGCCCTGTGTAGAATAGAAGTTAATCAAAATTACCGTGTACCTACCTATCTTTTCCGGATGCTTATGCCAGATAATGAATTGATATTTGTAAAGTGCTTTGAACCCTTTGGGAAAAGGCTGCGCTAATATGGGTATGCCTCCCTATAATTATAAAGCATTAATGGTTTATTATGTATTATCATTCAATTATTCAATAATGGTCCACTAAATGAGGCTAAATTACAGCTATAGTCCAATCATAGGTCTCCATTGCCACAGCTGCTCTTCAATTGCAGGGTTAGTCTATCACATTTGATGTACTTTTGATGAGGAAAGGACAAGAATGAAGGGGCTGTTCATTTTAAAGACTATAATGGAGACAAAATCCCATATAATAAATTATCCCAAGGCTGTATGCATTATATTTAAGAAACCTGTAGACTGGTTGGTAGAGAGAAAATGTATTCAAGGGAAGGGATGTTGTGAATCCTGCTTGCATATGTTAGACACACTAATACTATTGACAACATGCCCTGTTGCTGTTATAAATGTGTGATACAGTATTTCATGAATACTAAATGTGATAGGATAATATGTGGTAGCATAACTGGATAAATGTGGCAGACTCATTTACACAGATTTTGGCAAGTCCTCAATATTTTCCCGCGGGTTCATTGCCTTTCACGGCGCAGTATAGCATCCCATAAGGTAGATGGAAACTGCTGAAATGCTTCCTTGGGGCTGCTGAGGTTTTTTTTTTTTTTTTTAATTTAGCATTGGTGCAGGTTTCTGAGTAGTGATCTCCCTGGAAACAGGGGTGAGTGTCTCCCAGAATAAGTGAAGCTCGGAGAACAACGGAGCTCATTGCTGTTACATTGCCTCACCCACATGCCACATTCTTTCCAGCAGCATTTCCAGTGGCTTGCTCTCCTGAGTCATTCAGGCTATGACGTTTCCTATACCACATCCCACATGTTTGCCAAAAAATGATTTTTAAAAAGATCATCATCATCATCATCATCATTGTCATCGTCATTACTCTGGGGGTGAGTTTTTTCCTTCTTTTCCTTGAATCAAAAAAGACATCCAAGATTCAAGTCACTGGGCCATTTACAAATATATTCCACAATGATATCATCCATGCCTTAGTTTTAAAATGTAGTCAGAAATTTTGACTCAATGAATCTCTGGGATGTTTCAGCCCATTGTAGGAAACTACCGTGATCATTTCAAGTTCCTTTTTCAAAGATTGCCCAAAGAAGAGCAAATCCTAGTATAGATTCCAGAAGTAGTTTACAGCCTTATTGATTTGTAAAGAAATAGTTAAGGATATTTATCCTCTGTTTTATGGAGGTGAGCTTTAGTAAACCTACAATTTTATCAGTGAGCAAAATTCACAATTACCTAGAATCACAGTCAGTATGTGACAGATGGAGGACTAGATATCCAGCCACTATTTTGAATTTTCCCTAAGCCTTTATGTACCTACAAAAATATGAAGGTCATAGAGGCAGCTAGGTAGTGCAGTGAATAGAGCACCAATCATGGAGTCAGGAAGACCTGAGTTCAAATGTGACCTCAGACACTTAACACGTTCTAGCTGTGTGACCCTGGGTGAGTCACTTAACCCCAATTGCCTCAGGAAAGAAAAGGTTATTTATATCCAGACCATTAAGAATAATGCATTGCATACCTACTTTTTTCTGGAAAATGTATAAAATAACTGTCTGTGAAAATGTATTGGAAAATTTAGAGAAAAATCTTTGTAGGATAATGAAAAGTAATTGTTATTATTTTAAAATTTTATTTATTTTATTTTGCAATTAAGAAACAAAAGAAACATTTCCATAGCATAATATAATAAAAATAAGATCGACATGAAAGTGTAAATTTATTATGTACAATTTGCGATCCCTTTAAAGTATATAATAAAGTTGTCATGTAACTTTCTTTTTTCCCCTTTTTTACTACCTCTCTCCCTACTCTCTAGAGATGGCTACCATTATACACAAATATGTGTGTATACGTATATATACATTTTATATACCTCTATGTACATATATATGTATGTAAAATCATTCTATACACTTATATTAATCCATTTTTCTCACAATGCAAATTTTTAAATATTATAAAACTTGAAAGAACATAGTATTTAGTGCTAAAAAGGACCTTGGAAATTTCTAATTCAATTCTGTCATGTTACAGATGGAGAAACTCAATAGGAGAATTGAAGTAACCTAGCCAAAGTACATAGAGCAAAAGTAGCACTCACAACAGTGGGTCCTGTGATTCAGAGATTCATATAATCCCAGTTTCAAGTCGCCTTATTAGCCATTTAGTTTAACAACAAAACCTGAGCTAACATATCCTCAACATTGTATCCAACAAGTTTTTGATTGTTTAAGATGTCCAAAGAGGCAGGGTGACCTACCTAATTCATATTTGGAAAATGCTCATTGTTAAGAAATCTTCTGTATACATTAAGCCAAAATGTATCTCTTAATAACTTCTATTCTTTGGTCCTAGGTGTGCCCTATGTGTCCAAATCCCACAAGTCTCACTTTTTTCAAATACATAAGGAAATATACTCTACCCCAAATCTTGCCTTCACTGTGCTAACCCCCCCATTTCCTTCACCTCATCATCATATAGCACTGCTTTAAAACCATTTGTCATTTTTCTTGTTGAATCTTCTTTGGGCATACCATTTCCCTTGTGCTATCCTTCAAACTCTTGAAGATATCTCTCATGTCTTCCATCTTGATTCTTACTCCCAGAATTTTCTTCCCCCAGTTCCTTAACTCATTCCTTGCATGATACTAACTTCATCATATTCATCATCTTTAATATTTTCATCTCGACAATTTCTACTTTGTCAATATCTTTCCTGAAGTGTGGGACCCAGAAGTGAAGATAGCACAGAAGAAAGTGGTCTGATCAAGGCAGAAAACAATAAGGTTTATCTCTTCCATAGGGCTGACTACTGCTATTGTTATTATTGTCTGAGATTGCCTTTGTCTTCTTGTTTGCCAAGATACATAAGTAATATTTGGTGGTAGAAACTTTGCCATGGATAGAAAATGTTGAGAGTACAGACAGTACAATCCTGCAAGTTCTTCTTTCACTGCTGTCCATTCACTTGGCCAATCAATTTATAAAAAGTTGCTTCCTCATCTCTTAGAATCGAAGACACCCAATTGGAACATATTTCTTTTCACAGGAGCTGCAACCTCAGAGGATTTTCCTCCTTGCCTCTTCACCAAAATACATCCAATTATCTCAAGTATAGAAATGACTATTTATGGATTTACTGAAATTTTACCTTCTGGAGTATTAAAATATACTAATTCATTTCATTCAAAATAACTACCCATCTTAAGACAAAGCCAAGTCAGAAAACCATCAGAAAACTTGACACAGGAGCAAGAAAAAATGGAGATCCAACCTACCCACATGTTTAGCCTCTAGTCATGCTCTCTAGATTTTCAGGGGAAATCATTGAATTCATATGTGCATGTCATGAAAATAGGTGAACCCACTGAGCACATCACATAAATCTCAAGCTGTTTCAGTTTCTTGTCAGAAAGTTAAAAAAAAAAAAAAAAGATTCCCCCAGATAGAAAAAGATGGAGTTTGGAGGAAGAAAGGTCACTAGACTTATTTGAAAAATTGGGGCAGAGAGAGAGAGAGAGAGAGAGAGAGAGAGAGAGAGAGAGAGAGAGAGAGAGAGAGAGAGAGTCAGAGAGTCAGAGAAACAAATAGTGAGATAGAGAGAGACATAGAGGGATATCCAGAGACAGAGAAACAGAGTAATAGAGACAGACAGACACAGACAGAGAGAGAGAGAAAGGGAGCGAAGGAGCAAAGAAGGATAGGACTAGGAGGGTCTTTTCTCATTTAGTCTTCAGGTAGGAGAGGTCAGGTCTTAATATCACACAGCACTAGCATGGCTTGATGGCCTATGTTTGCTTATTTGTAGAATGCAGACATTAGTTTGCTATCTCCCCCAATAGGTTCCAACTGACTAAAATTACTCTATCTGTGGTGAGAACAATTAAAAATGTTCCCAGCTTCACTTAGTATTAATTGGAAGAATGTGAGTAATGAAGTCTTCCAATTAGCCAATCCCATCATACCTGGTATTGCCTTGTTGCCAGGGAGCTAGTCTTAATTCTCTGAATACCCAGAACAGTGGAAAGATTGTGGACTGAATATTGGTCCAAATTCTGCCTCTGTTCTATGCCTTACTATGGATATGACTTTAAGCAATTGAGCAACTTTTTAATTCCTCTGGGTCTCAGTTTGCTCATTTGTAAAATACAAATGGCAGAATGAATGGTAAATTGAAGTCCATTCAATTCCTAAATCTTTGTTCCTATGATCCTAATATTTCATTCTTATACTTAGGGGGATGCCTCTGGATGAAATTATAATTATAATTCATATAATTATAAGCAAATAGTGTATGTATACCATATAGCTGTATTAAAGATACAGAATACAACTAAATATTTATTTACATGTAACAAACCTGTGTATATATGCACACATATATAGATATAGCCTGTATTAGTTAACCATAAGTGATGTAGATATGGGTGAAAGAGATAATATAGGTTCCAGGTGACAGGGCAAAAACAAATAATAACAAAGATAGAAAAAACTCACAAACTTCAATGGCCAAGAGGCAATCTACACTTTGAAAAGAGCCCTGCATTTTGAATCAGAGAACCTGAACTCAGATAACCATTACATTGCTTATTAGTTGTGTGCTTAGGCAAACCTCATTACTTCTCTGATCCTCAATTCTTGGTTTATTAAATAATAGAAGTAAAACAAGATGACTTCTAAAGTCTCTTCCAAATCTAACTCTAATAACTTATGTTGATTTATATTTCTAAAAATCTTAGATATTATAGATATTAATAATATAGATGCAACCTATATAATTAGACTATATATCCCTATACTGTGTGTATATACACACATATATATCAATGTGTATCATTATGTATGTATATGTACATATAAACTAATATATTCCAAATCAGATAGATACAGATATAATTTTTTTAAATTTTTTTTTAAAATTTTATTTGCATAACATATGTGTGGGTAATTCTTCAACAATAACCCTTACATAGCTTTCCGTTACAAATTTTTCCCCCAACTCCCCACCTCTCCCCTAGATGGCAGGATATCCACTACATGTTAATTATGTTAAAATATTGGTAAATCAAATATATGTATACATATTTCCAAACTTGTCATTGTTGTGCAAGAAAAATCTTGTCTACACAAACGATATATCAGATAAAGGAAACACAATGTAAGCAAACATCAATCAAGGAGTATGAGAATGTTAGGTTGTGGTCCACATTTCACATCCCTCTCTCTGGATGTATATGGCTTTCTTCAGTGAACAATTGGAGGTGGTTTGAAACATTTCATTGTTGAAGAGAGCCATGTCCATCAGAATTGATCGTCATATAGTACTGTTGTTGCCGTGATACAGATATAAATTACATAAATTACATATATATAGTATGTATGTGAAGATAGATAAATAGACACATATACATATATAGGTATAGAAAAATAGAGCTAGAGCTAGCAACGATATAGTAACTTCAAAGCAGTGGTTGGAGTTCATCAATAACTGAAAAGATCAGGTAAGGGCTAATGTAGGAAATATACTTGAACTCAACATCAAAGAAAGAAATATTCTCAGAGGTAAAAAGGACAAAAGCTTATTCAATAGCTCAGATTCTTTGTATTATGGAAGGCATTATTGTTGATAATATGTTCGTCAAAAAACTAAAATAACCAAGCTGTTGAAGTGAAGAAATGTTTAAGCTGTGGACTTACTCTTCCTGTATAAATCTGGAGATCAGTGAATGGTGCCACGGGACTTGTTGACTCCCTGCCCAGGATTAGTTCCAATCCTCTGTTGCCTCTGCATTTTTTTAAAGTTGAATTCAGTTGGACAGCTGGTTATTTGGAAAACAGGTGGTTAGAACTTGTTGTTTGACTGAATTCAATCAACCGTTTTCAAAATAACCATGTGTGTCATCATTTAATGGAAATCTACCTTTCATAGTCCAGACTGTTTGGGAAACAAATGGGTATGCCCATAATAATAGCATATTTTTATATAGCATTTTCAAGTCTACAGAATAAGAATTTCTTATTTAAAGTTAACAATAATAATAATAATAATGTTTGCTAAAGCTTTCATAATGCTTTAAGTTTTAAAAAAATCACTTTACATAAATTATCTCTTTACACATTATCTCCATTTAATAGAGAAGACTGAGGTTCAGACATGAAAAGTGACTTGATCAGCTAATAAGTGCCTAAGGTAGGATTGAAACCCAGTTGTTTTTTTTTTTAACCCAACAGCAATCATATGGCATATTTTTAGGTTTTCAAAGTAATTTATAAATTTTTTCTCATTTCAAAGTAATTTATACATCTTTTCTCATTTCATAGTTACAATAGCCTTGAAAAGGAGGTACTATTATTATTATTTGCATTTTGCAAATTAGGCAATTGAAGCAGAGAGTGGTTGTAATTGTTTAGGGCCACATGACTAGAAAGTTTCTGAAGCAAAACTTGAACTCAGTTCCTTCTGACTCCATGTCCTATGTACCTCCTTGGTGCCTATAATGAAAACAAAAAAGAAAGAAAGAAAAGAAAGGGAAGGGACTAAAGAGGAAAGAAGGAAGGAAGGGAGGGAGGAAGGAAGGGGAGAGGGAGGAATTGAGGCAAGGAGGAGGGGAAAGAGAGGGGGAGGAAGGGAGAAAGAAGGGTAGACATCCATTCCTCCAGGAGTTCATATTCACTTTTGGAGTATGAACAAATGAAAAAAAAGATTCAGAAAATAATTTAAAATAAGATACAATGCTAACACGTGGAGCACAAATAAGTGACATTTCCAAAGCACTTTACATACTTCAATTCATTAGATCTTAACAAAAGCACTCTAAAGTGCATGCTACAGGAATATTAAGGCTATTTTGTTGCTGCTCAGTTGTTGTTCAGTCATGTCTAATTCTTCATGATTCCATTTGGGGTTTACTTGTCAGAGCTACTAGAGTGGTTTCCCATTTCCTTCTCCAACTTATTTTATAGATGAAGCAACTGAATCAAACAGGATAAAGGGACTTGCCCAGAATCACATGGCTAGTAAGTGTCTGAGGCTAGATTTGAACTCAGGAAGGTGCAGTATTGACTCCAGAACTGACACTCTTATCTGCTATATTGCCCAGCTGCCCTAAGACCTTTTTCCAGATGATCAAATAGAAGCTAAGGGAGACAGTGTTTTGACATGAGTAACACAATCAGTATCAGATTTTGAATTCAGAATCAGGTCTAGAATTCATGAACCGACTATGCCAAATTCAATGTCTTTTCCACTCCATAACTCTGAAATAAGTTTAATTAGCACCAAGGCATCTCCCTATTAAGAAATATTCATGTTTCCACTGTAGTCACCATACCCAATGAACTTTAAAATGGCTCAAAATAATAATATTATAATAATATTAATCCAGTGTTTCTAGTGAAATTCTACAGGAACAAAGATTTTATTGCTTTAGATCAAGACAATAAGGGGATGAAAGTTGATTTTCAAGTCAGCTTGTTTTACAGAACTACAAATGAAGAGAGTCTTAACTTGAAAAAAAAATCTACTCTTATTTTCTTGGAATTGAAGAATTCTGGTTTTGAAGAAAGTGTTGGGTTCTGATTTTCCACCTTGTATTGCACTGGAATCAGTTTCCTGAGGGATATCAAGAATTTAGTTGCTTAGATGTCTCTAAAATTTGGGCAGATTTAGGGATCAGGATCCTAAGGAATATTTTTTTTTCTTTTTAAAAAAAGACAGTGAAAATGAAAGATCTCCAAATTTATCAATCATAAAACTTTGGGGAAGTACTGAAACTTAGGTTCATAGAAGCTAAAGATCAAAGGAATTTTTTAAAATGGTTTGAGCTCTCTCCCACCCCCATGATTTTATGGATGGGAAAATTTACATGATACTTAAATTAAATAGCTTTCCAAATTTCCAACTGGTAGTATTCTTTTCACTGTAGTTGAAGGGCTACATTTTGAGTGTTTGTCTTGAATAACCACGTGTATGAAAATATTAGTAAAGAAGAGAGACATGGTAGTGTATTGGATGGATGTTCAAATTAGAATGGCATAAGGTGAAATCCTACCTCTGAGATAAACTAGCTGTATGATCATGGGCATTAAACTTTCAAAGGCTCAAGGGGGGCGGAGCTCAAAAAACTAATAATATGCCAAGTAAATTCAAACTAACAAACAATTATGATTTGTCTATTACATTCAGGCACTATATTAGGATTTGTATAAGCTTTAAAAAGTCTTCTGGTCTTGATGGATAAAGTCAGTTTCCACAATCTAGTTTCTATATGATGATGAAATTATAAACTCAAATGATCATTATTTCTATCACAATTAAGAACACTATCATAATTAATGAAAATCAGCAAGTTGCTATCTACTTTCTTATACAAAAAATTAAATTACTGTTAAAATACATTTTAAATGAACATATATCTTTCTATTTAAATACAAAATAATAATAATTATTATTATTTTGATGAGGGATAAATTGAACCTTCCAATAATAAGCATTTCTTAATCATTTACACTGTTCCAAGCTTTCCAATAAGTGCTAGAGATTCAAAGAAAGTTATAAACACAGTCTCTACCCTCAGGAATCTTACATTGTAATGGGGAAAGCAACACAAAGATACTTATGTAGAAATAAGATATGCAAAGTGTAGTTGGTAGATAAGTTTCAAGAGAAGGGAGGGGAAAAAAAAAAAAAAACATTCTGTAAAGGGGATCAAGATTTTACCAAGAAGATAATTGAGTTTTTAGATGAATAGAGTAATGACTTATATGATGATCTTACTTTCAATTTGGTTCAATTATGTGTAACTACCTACTGTGTGTGAAACATTGAATTAGGTGTCAGTAGACCTTCTTCAGACTTACATTTTAATGTATATGTATGTTTAATGGCATGAGTGCCCCTCCTTGCCATGAAGAAAATAACCACTTCAGAATTTCCCAGGCTTCTCAATTCTTATCCACAATTTTCCATCAACCCTCCAGGGAGAATACACCCAAAAGCTCTTGTTCTTTTTATACTAATGTAGCACTTGGTTTGTCCATCTGCTGACTTATATTCGTGCTTCATGTTCCATTCTTAGCTTACTTTTATAGTCATACATGTTCTTGATAATGTCAGATCATTTAAGTTCAAATCATCATCAATGATGGGCTACAATTGAGTCCTAGCATCACACATGTGCCTATTCACCTCTGGGCTTCTCATCATTTTAACTCTTCCCAAGATCCAGATATTGCATGCTTTGCAACCACATAGAATTTTGGGATTATCTGTCACAATGGGCTTTTGTGTTACTGAGGAGTGTAGGAGAAATGAAAAGATTAAAAAAGACAACACCTTGTCCTTAAGGAGCAAATCATCTTTTCTATGAACAAAATTTATTATGTTTGATTATTTTAATGCTTATTATGTATTTCATATATTAAGCATTAATTTAAACCAGTAAATCTTAATCAGGAATTTACTTTGTGCAGGGTATTGTCTTTGGGGTGAAAGATATAAAGATAAAATGACAACAGATATTTTTTTTGAAGTCAAGATTATATTTTACAGTTGTTAGAGTAGAATTGATTTATTTTGTAGTTCTTTATTTTAATTAATTAATTTTATCACTTAAACTATCCCAATAACTTTTCTTTACTTCCTTTATTTATCTATTAAGGTACTTTGTTGGTGCACTGATTCCCAATTATCTTTTTGCCTTACCTGAGAATAGTTATTCCATTTCTAGTGCTGTAATTCACTTTCCAATTACTTTATACAGTTGTTTATAGATTTCTTTATATTTTGCAAAATTATTGGTCTTAATTTTAGTGCCATTCTATTACATAAATTATTTAACCATTTCCTCATAGTTGTACAAGTAAGTTATTCCTATGTTTGTAGGTTTATTTATGGCTATCATAAAGAATGCTACCAAAATAACCCTGAAAGCATAATTTCTTTCTTTGTTTTCTTCTTCTCTTTACATTTCTGGTAACACATTCAGAGAATATCTCCATCAATTATATGATTGTGTCAAGCTTTACTTTTCCTGAAAAAAGAGAATCTTCCACTTCTCTTCCCTATATTTCCCTCCCCTTTCTTTCCCTTTCCCATTGTTCCTTCCTTCCTTCCTTCCTTCCTTTCTTCCTTCCTTCCTTCCTTCCTTCCTTCCTTCCTTCCTTCCTTCCTTCCTTCCTTCCTTTCTTCCTTCCTCCCTTCTGTCCTTCCTTTCCTTCTTTTGTCTTTCTTTCTTTTTCCTTCCTTCCTTCCTTCTTTCTTTCTTTCTCTTTCTTTACTTTTTTTTCTTTCTTTCTTTCCTGCTTTCTTCCTTGCTTTCTACTACAAATCTAAGGTTAGAATTCTTCTGTGTCTTTCTTAGGATGGCACATCTAATATTCTCATTTTGGGGTACATTAATGTTCAATATTTCTAATTGCCATATTTTGCCTGTGCAAAAGACAATATGTTAACTATATGGAGATTTAAAATGCTAAATAGGAAATAGACAATATACTCTTTTGAAAGCAACCCCTTTCAACTCCTCCCAGTGCTCACCACTTACTTTTATATGCAATGGAGAACAAACCCAGATAGCTTATATATGTTGAGCTATAAAGCATGGTACTTTCTAAGAGATGCCAAGGAGGAAAAGATGGGGAAAATGGAACAAATGTATCAAACCCTGCACTAGTCATTGGAAAAATGATGTACAGACTATCAGCAGGGAGCACCTCTTGCCAGGAGAGCAGCATTTGCTTATAAAATATTCCCTGCTTAGCCAATGGAGATTTATTAGCTCTCTAGCCATTGCCTGACACCCATACCTTTAAGTCATTGGGAATTAAAGCCATCTGTTCCATCATATAAAGGTGCTTATCTAGATAAGCACCTGTCTATTGGGGAGGGGGTGTGATTATATGGCTATCTCCTGAAAAGCTAGTGGGATCTGCCTAATGCCACTTAAACATGTGTGAAGTAAAGCCACTTAAATACTGATGGAAACATTACAGGAAATAGAATTGTTATATATATAAAGATAAAATGACAACCGATTTTTTTTGAAGTCAAGATTATATTTTACAGTTGTTAGAGTAGATTTGATTTATTTTGTAGTTCTTTATTTTAATTAATTAATTTTATCACTTAAACTACCCCAATAACTTTTCTTTACCATAATATTGAATACTGTAATATTGAATAAAGTGTTAACTGCATATTCATAGATTCCTAGGTGATTGAACATATAGAGGATCCATAGCTTCCAGTCATGTAATTTCAACTTTAATCTGAGTCTCAACTGTGTGATCACTTTACTTTTCTGTACCTCAATTCCTCCATTTCTACAATGGAGTGAATAGAGTAAGTGCTGCCTTCCAGATGGATCATACTAAACAGACTGCTTTATTGGCTATAGGGGACAAGAAAAATGGGAAGTACTCATCATCCTGGTTCCCTCAATTTTAGCTGTTCTTCCTACCCCACATCCCAACCCCTTCTAAATCATTGGAGCATATTGCAATGTTTATTTCTTAAGTGGCTTGGTTTCTCCAGAGAATGAATGAATTTCTCCAGAGAATTATCAAGTTCTACTTCTAAGTTCAGTGTCATTCCTTTGATCTCACCAGAAACCTATATAATAAAGTGCCCTCCCTAAGTTCAGTTCAATCCATCAAATATTTAAGGACTGACTACGTTACAGGAGAAAGACAATATCACTTAAGAGAAGAAAAGAGAGAGAGAGAGAGACAGGCAGAGAGACAGAGATAGAGACACACACATACACAGACACGAAAACAGACAGAGAAACACATAGACAGACAAAGATACCCTTCAAGTAAGAACAACTCAGATTGAAATCTTACCTCTGACACATATAGGCTGGATCAATGATCTAGGTCAAGTAACTAAAGCAATGCTCTCAGCAATTCTCTGTGATTAACTTGGAAAGAAAGCATATTGGTATAAAGGTTTTCATTTGCCAATGGAATCTAGTCCCTACTCCTATTCTTTGGGCTAGATTTGAAGTTATAGAGATTTGTTGTTGTTCCATTATATTCAGTTGTGTCTGACTCTTTTTGGGGTTTTCTTGGCAGAGATACTGGAGTGGTTTGCAATTTCCCTTTCCATCTCATTTTACAGATGAGAGAACTGAGGCAAACAGGGTTACATGACTTGCCCAGAGTAACATAGCTAGAAAGTATCTGGGGCTGGATTTGAACTCAGGAATATTAGTTTTTTTGACTCAAGGCTTGTCACCATCTCCACCGTAGCACCTCACTGTTAACAAAGATAGGGAAATGAGAATTTGTGACCTCAGATTTTTCATTCCACTTATTTATTTTTCTTTTGTCTACCAGCCGCCCTTCTTCAATTTTCATCTTTCTGTATCTTCCCATTAGTATATTTGTGAATAGAAGTACTTGACCCTTTTTATCCCTTCTCTTAAATGTCTTTCCTTTGTCTCTTATCCCATGCTTCACATGGTTCTCTTTTAGGTTCAGTTCTTCCCTATGAATCCATCATTCTCATTCCAAATAACTTCATATTCTAATCCACACTATTCAAAGTTATCATTCTGTAAAATATGGTAATTTATTCTAGCCCAATGGAAATATCAAGTGAAAATTCAAATAATGTGACCACTTCATGCCATTTATTACTTGTTCTAGTTAGGAACTAGCTGTTAATATTTAATACTATCATTAGCCTAAGAAATGACTAGTTGAAGAAACTGTCCATGATAGCAGGCAACTTCTGGGCAACTTAGGGTCTCAGAATTGCCTATCACACTTACAGGCTAAGTAATTTCAAGTCCAGCTCTCTATCTGATAGTGACATAGCAACATAGTAAGTATTTAATGCTTATTGAAGACATAGTAGGAATTTAATACTTGTTGAATTCAATTGGATGACATAATCACCATCCTCTCCCAATTTGACCAGACTTAGGAGCCTGGACACTCTTTTTTCCTTCCTTTCTTCCTCTCTTCCTTCCTTCTTTCCTTCCTTCCTTCCTTCCTTCCTTCCTTCCTTCCTTCCTTCCTTCCTTCCTTCCTTCCTTCCTTTCTCTTTCTTTACTTCCTTTCTTTCTTTCTTTCCGGCTTACCTCCTTGCTTTCTACTACAAATCTAAGGTTAGAATTCCGATGTTTCTTTCTTAGGATGGCACATCTAATATTCTCATTTTTGGGTACATTAATATTCAATATTTCTAATTGCCATATTTTGCCTGTGCAAAAGACAATATGTTAACTATTTGGAAACCCCACACTAGATCATCAGTTCTGCTTCTAACCCAGATTTAATAGCCAGTATTTGGGAAAGGGGCTCCTATGGGAAGAGATTACTCTTCCCAAGCAACTGATACACTTAAGACAGAATAGTCAGCCTATCTGAAGCACCAGAGAAAGACAGGATACTTGTGCTGGGAATATCAGTTCACCAACTCAGTGCTTTGATCATTATCACCCTTTAGAGCCATATTGATATTGGTCTAAATTGAAACTAAAGAACCTTGTTAATAGAAGCAGCTCAATGCCTGTAGTCACCATTCTTTCTGTGACAATACAGCTTGGCAAGTCCTGCTACAGAGACCATAGACATAACTGTCAAAAACACAGAGAAGGATGTTTTTGAGATCCAAGTCTTTGGTATCATAAACTGGCTCCCCATCGGAAACTGATATGATTTTATCACTGGGAATGGACTTAAAGAAGAGTCCTTACCATCTGATTATCTGTTGTTTTCTAAGGACCACAGGGCATCTCTTACCCACCCACTTGAAGTTGAAACCTTCCATTTTTCTTACATCCCCCATTAAAATGTGAACTTTTGGGGGCAAAAAATGACATGGCTTTCTCTTTGTATTCCCAAATATAACACTGTGTTTTCATAAAGTAAGTGCTTAATATATACTTCATTTACTCAATAGAATGTCAACTCCTTAAGGTCAATGACAATTTTCACCCCTCATTCTATACTTTTCCTTTGTGTCTCCCAGTATTAGTAGTTGCCTATGACATAATAAATTCTTTTTTTTTTCTGAGGCAATTGGGGTTAAATGACTTACCCAGAATCATCACACAGTTAGGAAATGTTAAGAGTCTGAGGCTAGATTTGAACTCAGTCTTCCTGACTTCAAGGCTGGTGCTCTATCCACTACGCCACCTAGCTGCCCCAACATAATAGATTCTTAATAAAAGTTTATTGAATATGTGTTTATTGACAATGCAGAAATTCCAGTCTGTCTTTCAAAGTAGCTGATTTGAAGGGGAAAATTAATAATAAATTAGTAAAAATAATGAAAAATAGTATTATTTATAGCCTACTGATTTTAAATGGGGACTGTTTTAAGCAGGTCATTCTTTTTCTTCTGCTTTTTAAAAATTGATTGCCCTTATTTATTTTAATTTTAAATGCAAAATAAAAATAGAAATAGGAAAAAATAAAAATCTGATTGTCACATGCCCAGCAGACCATCAGGAAGGATTTAAAATATGTAACAGTAAGTTTCCATCTCAAGAAATCATGTATAATGATAGAATACATTATGTTCATAACTGTCCCATCTTTTCTTTGCTTCCTTGTAGGTTTTCTTTTGTTTTCTGGTTGCTGTGTACTTTTTACTTCATTCTTTTTATCCTCTTTCTTCCCTTCCTCCACCTCCTCCAAGCAGGCTACAGTTAAGCACAGATATATTTATGAATATAGATTGATAGATATCTACACACTTGTAAGCACCCACACACATACATAAATATATATATATATGTGCACACACATACATATATATACAGATACATGCATATAAATCTAAAACAATATCACTATGATTAACATATAATATAGATTTCTCTCTTGATTAAATCATTTTTGTTTGAATTTGTCTGAAATCAGTGATTACTGCCCCTACTAAGCAGGTCATTCTAAGCTGTATCATTCCTAATTACTTGCCTTTAAAAGTTACAGTCCACAAGGGACAAGGCTGATTCTTCAGAGTGATTCTCACCCAGGAGTTTCATTCAGTATTGGGAGGCCTTGGATGACAAAGTGAGTTGCCCAGTAGGGTGACTGGTTTTCACCTTGCTCTCCTCTGCTGGAATGAAGGCAGACCAGCTGGTTTTCGACAGCAAGACTAAGGAGAGAACGAGATTCCATACTGAGAATAATTAGAAGGACATGGATCCGGTATAATTATTTCTAGGAATTATTCATACTCCCGCACAGCAGCTGGTCTGCCCTCTGCTTACTCGACCCCAACTTGCCGATTTTACAATCAGAGATGCGACTGATTGAGGCCAGAGCAAGTGAGGTAGAAAAATCAAAGGAAATTCCAATTCACTTATCTTTTTTCCAGGTAAATCCTATGTACGGATTTGAGACTGGAATATACTATGTTATCAAGCTAAATATTTGAAAGAGAAAGAGAAACCGGCCTTGTTTCTTCTCAAAGTTTCAGACATTCTGGGCTCATATTCTACTCCTGAAAACCACATAATATGTCACCTTAATGAGTCACTTCTCTGTAGACCTCAGTTTCCTCCTGTGTAAAATGAACAGGCTGAATTAGATCCAATTATACAGCAGTGATAATATTGCCTATGATATTAGTTATTAGAACTTTCAAACTATTGGATATATTTGAACCTTGTAACAAGTTTGTGAGATAGGCTCTCTAATAACTATCATAAACTGAGGATGAAGGATTAAATAAAATGCGTGGGATTAGAAACTGGAAGGGGCTGCAAAGCCCTTTAAAGCCAATCCTTTTTTTTATACACAAGAAAACTAAGATCTAAGGATTTTAAAGGTCTTACTTAAGATCACAGAAGTAGTAGGTCCCAGAGCCAACATTTGAATGTAGACTTCTGAACTCCAGAACTCATAGACTTTCCACTATACTGCATTGCTTCCTTACATAGGACAATGTGGTCATGACTCTTCTCTGATTCCTAACTAGTCTTCATACCTGTAAGATTTAATCATAACATGAATCTAGAGCAGCAAAAGGGTTTTAGAGGCCATCAAGGTATACCCTTACTTTATAGATGAGAAAACTGAGGCCTTGGGAAATTATGTGATTTGCCTAAAATTATTTATTTAGAAAGCATCAGAGATGATGTATGAGCCCACACTTTCTGATTCCATAGTAATGGGTCTCCAACTAGTTCATATCGCCTCTAATTTGACTATATCAGTTTAAAGAATATCTTTCCTTTCCTTTCCCTTTCCTTTCCCTTTCTTTTCCCATCATTTTCCCTTTCCCTCTCTCTCTCTCTCTCTCTCTCTCTCTCTCTCTCTCTCTCTCTCTCATTCCAGCTACTTTTGCAGTGAGAGAGAATCTGAACAGAGAGGTTTGGGAAGACTTGGTAACCATGGCGATTTGGAGGCTGCTTTGGGCCCTGCCTCCACAGTACAGTGTAATTTATGCAGAAATGTAAAATCACAGCTGTTTAGAGCCATATGCAGGCTATATTTAACTATGGTGGAAGTGACAAGTTCCTTGGGAGTTACTAACTCGAAAGGAGGTGAGCCCTGGTCCACACACATGGCTGTTGCTTTCTCTTTCTCCTTTAGGGACAGGCTTTCTACCTAGGGAGCCTGGTCACATTTGGGTACAGAATAGGAACATGCATAATATGTGTGATTCTTAACCTGAGAAATAGAGACGGACAAACCAAAAAAGAACCAAAAATGAAAGTGTTGGAGAAGAACACAAAAACAGTCATGATACCTACCATTTATATCACACCAAACTCCCTAAGGTAGAAGCCATTTTTAGCCTAGTCTTACAAAGAAAGAAACTCAGTTGTAAGAAGTTTAAACTTCTTCACCAGGAACATACAAGTTATTAAGTCTCTGAAGAGAGATTTAAACTCAGCAGTTCCTAATTCCAAATGTGTGGGCTTTATCCACTTCACTCTTTAAGGCAGTAAGGTGTGCAGGAAATGTGGATCAGCAATGGGAATGGGAATGGCTTCACTAAGGATCTCCAGTATCCATGAGCTCATATGCACAGACTCTGGGATGTTGCAAAATAATTAAGAAGTACTTTAACATAAGGGAATTAGGGGAAGAGGACATTAACAGTCAATGGGAATCTTTTTCTTCTGCCTCACCTTTTCCTGACAAGGAACTGTCTATTTTCCATATCTCCAGCACTTTTATCTCCAGGGTCTATGGGTTTAAGGAATAGGGGAAAATAATTTTGAGATCAAAATATTTCATTGCAGAACTTTGAATTTCCCATGATGCCTGTGGCTGTGAACAGCTCTATCTCCAGACCCTATGCCCTTTATCTCTTTATTGTATGATATTATGCCTGACTAACTTAGATTAGAAGCCCTTCTTACCCTGTGTCATTCACCCCCACTTGGATTGCTTCCTCCCTGGAGCCTACATTGCTTCCCTCTTCTCATTTTAATACAAATTGCCTCCTTGGTAATTAGGTGCATTTTTGCAGATCCTGGAGGGAGGCAGCTAAGCAATTGTCCTCTTTCCTTTGTCCCTGTTCCCCCTTCTGCAAAGCTAATGTGCAATTAGACATTAACAGGGAGCCTTAATATTAAACCAGCTTAAATTTAATAGGAGAGGATTACTCGGAGTTCAAGATGGCAATTGTCTCTTGGCATGAGTTGATGGTGGGCAGGGTATACTTAAATGAGAGAACACTAGAGAGAGGGGGGGGCTATTTCAGAGTGGAGCCTGAATGGCCTCAGAGATAACAGTCCTTGATTTTAATAGGAAGATACTACCCAGCTGGTCAGATGACACCCATGCTTACTGTAAATATTGTCAGCAGTTTCCCAGGTATTCTCCAATCCCCAATGCAGATGGGGTATGTTTTAAGGACTAGACCAAAACTCTACAATAAACTAAAAGGCCTGTCTTTTCCAAGAGCAATATTTGGCCCTCTTGCTGGATGGCTGAGTCATGGAGCATTATACTAACTGAAGAATTAAAAATGAATATCATCTAGAGGGCAATGAAACAGCTTATGACAGTTGTGAGCAGGCTACAAAGTGGTATAGACAAGAGGAATGAAGGAAAAGTTCAGTAAAGGATGTTAGAAAATGTATGAAATTAAAGAAAAATAGGTTTTTCGTTGGCTGAGGGGGAGAGGGATAATGGACAGGCAACCAGAGGGTTCCACTTGCTTCCTTGTTGGTAGAAGAAAAAGGAGGTTGGATTTTGTTTAGACCATGCCTTTCTCCCTTTTAGATGATGACTTTATTTTCATTTTGAAAGAAATTGAATCCTGGCTAAAATAATAATTACTCATATGATCTTAGGAATGTCACAATTATCAAGCATTTATTAAGGAAGGTGCTACTATGTTTAGGATACTCCATAAGTGCTAGGGATACAATGATAAAAACAGTAGCAACTCAAAGCAAAGAGAAAAGAAGGAAAAGGAAAGGAAAAGAGAGGAGAGGTAAATGGAAGAAAAGAGAAGGGAGAAGAGAAAAGGAAAAGAGGAGAGGAAAAAGAAAAAGAAGGGAAATAGAGAAGAGTAGAGAGGAGGGGAAATGAGAGGGAAGAAGAGGAGAGGAGAGAAGGGGAAAGAGGAGGAGAGGAGAGAAGGGGAAAGAGGAGGAGAGGAGAGAAAAAAAGAAAAAGAGAGGAAATAGAGGAGAGAAGGGGAAGGGACAAGGGAAGGAAAGGAGAAACACTTATTCTCAAAAATCTTTCACCTTATTTAACAAGGCATACATATATACATATATATGCATATATATAATACATATATCCATATCAATATATATAAATGTATATGTACATATACATTTTTATATATTGATATGGAATACTACATATAAAAATGAATAAAAATTGATGCGATCTTCTTAGGGAGAGAAGGCACTAAAATTTGGATGGATAAGAGACATGTTTGATTTAAAATGTAGTGCTTAAACCTCAAAGCATGGAGACAGAAAATGTGCTGAATGTATAGAGCAGTCTGCTAGCTTGACTACTTGAAGGTAAGATGGGGAGTGCTATCCAGGAAGACTGGAAATATTGGTGGGGACAGTTTATAAATGGAATTAAATGCTTAATAGAGGTTGAAACGTGATAGAGTGAGAAGTACTGGATCTGGATTCAGGAAGATCTTTTTTACTCTAGACCAAGAACTGTGAATTGTGTACCAAATCCACTCAATCATCTATTAGTATATGGTCCATATGGTCTGCCAGTTGTATTTGACTGGCCCTGTAGACCCACAATACTATGATATTGGTATCAAAACAGGTTTAGTGGAGTATGTCAACAAGTTATCACCTATTCCATTTGCTAGCTCTGTAACTAATTCCTTCATCTTACTTTGTCTTTTAAGATTTCTGTGCAAATATTATATAAAAATTCTTCCCTGGAGAATTCCCCTTGTAAAATATTCTTACCTACTCATGCCTACATGTGTTACTCCATTACCCCTTGGTTGATGTTCAAATCAATTCTTCAAAGACTATAAAATTCTGGAATTATTAGTCACATATCATCAATGAAACAATGGAGGTGGATGAACCCAGGAAAATTATTCCATTTCTGTCAATCTTACTTCACTCATTCTTAAAATGGGAGTAATTAAACATGAATTGCCTTCATTTACAAAGGTGTTTAGAGTATATTTAGTAAACTTGCAATGTCTATGTGGGATAAGAATGAAGGACTATTCAGGACTGTAGGTCTGCAGAAGTACTCCTGTACTTACTTTAATTTTTAAATTAAATTGTTTTTTTTTCTTTTCAATTAATCATCAGAAAATAGCTAACTGACTTTTCTGAGGTCATACAGCTAGTAAGCATTTGAGGGAGAATTGGAACTCAAGTTTTCCTAACCATAGGTACTGCTCCACTTAGTGGTAGAAGGTGAAAATATGAAAATGCTGGGACTCATAGTTGGTGTTGAAAAGGACTTTAATGGTCATCTATAATAATTCTCTCTACTGACAGAGGAGGAAGGTAAATTACACTTAATTTCAGTAAGTCAGTAAGGTAAGTTACACAAGTAGTAAGTGATAAGCCCAGGTCCTCTGGATTCTAAATCCAGATATCTTTCCCCTCTACCTAGTGAATAAAGGATAAAATTAATAGATATGGAGAGACAGAGAGATAGAAAAAGTTGAAGAAAGATAGAGAGAAACAGATAGAGACAGAGAAATAGAGACAAAGATACAGAAAGAAACAGATAGAGGCAGACAATGACAGATAAGAGAGGAGAGAGAGAATGAGTGATGGAGAATGAGGAGAAAGTGAGAGAGAAAGTTGGAAAGAAACAAATAAACCATCAGTGCTGAAGTAGTAGCAAATTATAAATGTGAAAAAAGCTCTTTTTAAAAATTTACAAAGGAAGTGGGAAACAAGAGGTGTGAGATCATTGTGGACTTAATCAACTTTTCTAGGCTCAACCACAATTCAGTTCATTTGAATTTGAGGACTCAGTTGATAGCACTAAGTCCTCATAGTCTCCTATGGATTTCCATGATAGATCTTATTTGTAGCCAGCTGGACAGCCCAGAGGGCTGCAGCTGCATTCTTGCTTTGTATTTTTTTTTTTTTACCTCATTGACTAATCTGGACCAATTTGTGATGAGAAGTAAGGATGGTAAAGCGACAGATGCTCAGGAAATCCATTCCCTTGTGGCCAGACATAGAGGAAGAGACACACCTAGAGTGCAATGGGGTGTTTATATTGTAATGTCCCCTAGGAATGCAGCCCATTTTTAGAGCTACAAACTCCCCTTGGCTTTCTCTGAAGATGAAATTCCTCCTGCAAGGGCTTCTCGCTAGAGAAAAAAGAGAGACAGACACACAGAAAAAGATAGAGAGACAGAGATAGTGACAGAGGCAGAGAGAAAAGGAGAGGGAGAGGGAGTGGAGGGAGAGACAGAGAGAAAAAGAGAGAAAGAGAGACTATAATTGTTTGCCATTTTCCTTCTCCAGATCATTTTACAGATGATAAAAATGAGATAAATGGGATTAAATGACTTCTCCAGGTTAAGTTACTTGCACAAGTAATATATATCTGAAGCCACATTTAAACTCAAGAAGATGAGTTTTCCTGACTAGGTCTGACACTCAATCTACAGAACTTTTTAGATGTTCTTTGTCACCCTGTGGAAATCTATTAATTTCTCTGAGACTTAGCATCAGTCTCTTCTATCCCTGAAGTTATAATTCTTTTTTTTTTATTTAAAAGAAATGTTTAAAAAGGAGCTGGCCATCATAGACTGTATACCCATAGAACATTATTCTACATAGTTATTATCCATAATGGCACACTGGGAAGCTGAGAATGAAAAATTCTTCCATGTATTCTCAAATTTTCATATTAATATTCTCAAATTTGCAAAGTATTTTTCTCCACATCTCTTCTCCATTGGTCTTTATCACTGAAACCTTTATTACTTAACACAAGTCAACCTATTGCAGACATGTTTTGAGGACCTCTAATAATAGTTTTTGATTTGGAAATCAGTAAAGAGAGGTATAATATGCAAGAACAACAGTGATTATAACTAGAGAATGTGAGTTCAAATCCCACCTTTATTTTTAATTAATTTGTTGAGGTAATTGGAGTTAAGTGATTTTCCCAGGATCACACAGCTATTAAGTTTCAAGTACCTAAAGCAGGATTTAAACTCAGGTCTTTCTGACCCCCGGGCCATTGCTCTATCCCCTGCCCCACCATATATGGATTTTATGACACATAGGCTCTTGCACAAATCACTTCCTCTCCTATACTTCATCATTTTCATTTCTAAATTTGACTCATTGAACCAAATGGTTTCTAGGGTCCCGTGAATGTCCATATGTAGAATTTTATGATCACATAAATTATTTGGTTCAACAAATAAAGAAACTAAGTTTGAATGGATTTACCAAAGAGACACCATTAATAAGTGGAAAGACCCCAATGAAACTATGGTTTCATAACTGTTCTTTCTCCTCTAACCAACAGAGGCTCTCTCTATGACTTAGTAATTCGTCCTCAAGAATTTCTAAAACCAAACACCTTGTAGCCACCTTGGGAATCAGTTTCTACAAATTTAGCTAAGTTGGTTCCTAAATAAAAGGTGTGTGTGTGTGTGTGTGTGTGTGTGTGTGTGTGTGTGTGTATAGATAGGTAGATACATAGATACATATAAATATAGATATATCTTCTGTTATTGGATTTATACTGGAAACTTAATCAGCCTGATAGAGCAATTAGATAATAGTTTTCATTTGACTTAGCTTTTAAGATTCCAATATCATCTCAGTGCTCTGTTGAGGCAATAGAGATAGACTTTAGTGGAAAACAGATATTTGGGTAAAAACAATAAAAATCAAAGAGCATTGTAACTCTTTAAAGTCTATGGTCAAGAGTAATTCAAGTTTCATTTTCCTTTGAATCACTACCTCAGGACTCAAATCAAGAAGTTTTTATACTCTCTATATAACAGTGATTTAAAAAAAAAAAAACTATGATTTTTGATGGACATTTAAAGGTCATAAATTCCCAAGTGGTCTCCCACCTACACCCCACACATGTTCTGAAAATGCTGGTATCTTATTGACCAAATTGCTTCAATATAATCATTATAATTTTCAGTTGAGGAAGAAGAAACAAATGGATGAACATAAGATGAAAATAGAGGGAAAAGCCTTGCCCTTAATGGTATAATTACTCCACCCACTTAATCATTCACATATTACCTCTACTTCTCTTCACAGAGAAACAGGGTTTCACCAGTGACATACTTGATCTGTGCCTGCCTGGCATCCTAGGTTTCTCAGCTCCTATCTCTGTGATCAATAATAAGAGAAGCATAATTACTTCTGTGATACTCTCTTACCAAACATCACAACATGGAACAAATCAACAAACAGTCAATCAACAAACATTTACTGTGATCTAATATGTATCAGGTCCTATGGTAGGTACTAAGAATACAAAGAAATGGGAAAAGGCATATTAAAAGATAGAAAGAAAGAATAAAGTATTTATATGGTACCTACTAAATGCCAGATATTATACAGAACTCTTTACAAATATTATCTCATTTGATCCCCACAGCAATCCTGCAAGATAGATGATCTTATCATCCCCATTACAACTGAAAACTGATGAAAAAGAAGTTAGATATTTTGCCCAGAGCCCCATAACTAGTAAATATCTGGAAATGAAATCAACTCTTCCTGACTTCAGGGTCAGCATTCTGCCCAATCAATAATCAATAAGGCAATCAATCAATCTTTATTAAATCCCTACTGGGTGCCAGTCACTGTGCTACCTCCTATTCAATCCCCAGGGGTTTTTTTTTTGTTTGTTTTGTTTTGTTTTTGCTTTTTGCTAAGGCAATTGAGGTTAAGTGACTTGCCCAGGGTCACACAACTAGGGAATGTTAAGTGTCTGAGACCACATTTGAACTCAGGTCCTCCTAACTTCAGGGTTGGTGCTCTATCCACTGTGCTACCTAGCTGCCCCATTGCCCCAGTTTTATTCATTGTGAGCATACCCTGGATGGATTGAAAAGACTTCAAGGTCAATCGAATGTTTAATTCAGAAAGAAGTTTAAATTACAAATTAAGGGGCCATGCTAGGCATACTTAAAAACAAACAAACAAACAAAAAAAAAAAAACCAGAATATGGCAGAGGGGAGATGTGTGACAACAAGAATTCATATTAAATCTGTATGTGAATAAGAAAATATGATATAATTTGATGTAACAGACACAGAGAAAGATAAACTGAGATGGATAGAAAGACAGAGACTGAGAGACACAAAGACATGGAGAGACAGAGACAAAAAGAGGGCTTGTACTGTGAAACTTCAGTTTTGCCTTGAAGCAAATTAAAAATTGGGGGAGGTAGACCTGTTGACTTCTGAGGCTCCTTCTACTTCTAAATGTATGATCCACATATTATAATACTTAAAAGTAGGGGTAGAGTCTCTTTTTTGCCTGGGATGGGAAGTGGAGGAAGCCTCAGTCAAAACACAAGGAGAGAAGGGATACTAATTTTAAGGGGAACATCAAGTATATGGCTTTGGTTGCAATTGAGAGAACTTGAAAAAGATTGAAATGAAAAGCAAGTGAAAGTTAATTTGAAAGGGCTGATCATGGCCAGCTTTGGTCTTAGAGACACTATAGAACTTCTGAAGATTCCCCCAAAATAAAGTGGTCAGAATTTCTTTAAGGAAGAGTATTTTTACAACTATGTGCAGAATAAATTAGAATAAATTTTCTAGACCAGTCCTTCAATTAAATTCATTGAGTGTTTCTCAGACACTGACTACATACTCTACTAGGGAATGGAGATATAATAAAAATTAAAACCATCCTTGTACTCAAGAAATTTTTATTTCACAGGATTGATACAGGTACAAAAATAAATAAATATAAAATCCAAGTCAATCAGACAAATTTTCTCATACTACCCCTTATAATTGCATTAGCCAGATTGCCAACTTAAAGGAAAGATAGTATAAGTTTATATAAGATTAAATAAGTTAAGATATTACAAGTTTATACAAGATAAGTTTAATAAGATATTATAAATTTATAAATAAAATAACTATAAATAAGATATTTTTATACTTAGGATATAAACAAATGCTTAGGGTTTACCTATCAGTAAATTCTCTACTTATGAGTTGGCAATTATTTCTCATGGGATTTTCCCCCTTCCCTACTCCATTAAGTCTGCAAGTGTATTTTACATATGTATTTATGTTCAAGTTCTCTCCTTTAAAGAGAATGTAAGCCCCTTGAGAACAGAGGATGCTTTCAGTTTTTCTTTGTATCCACAGGGGTTGCCACAGAATAAAAACTTAATAAATGCCTCTAGTTATTCATTAATTGATGGGCTAGCCCAATGCCTACAGTAAAATATCATGATTCCTACCCCCACACTCTCTCAGTCCATTTGGTCATCTGTTTCTTTTTGTTACCTATAGACATCACCTCCTGGTTTGTTTTAGCAAGTGTAGGCTCCAGTCTGTCAAATGCCAGGGCTTATTTCTTAGAGAGAAGCACAGCATAAGGTACAGTATGTTAATATGTTGTAAACAGGCAGCCTTGAGTTTGCCTGGCAAGGTCTTTGAAAGGCCGTGAATGTACAGCAGCTGGGCAAGGTTTCGATATGCTTCTTGGTTTATTTCCTTCCATAAATATTTATGACTATTTATGCTTCACCAGTTAGGGAAGATCCTCTGAAGAGGTTTCTTTCTCAGCCCTGCATTATGGAGGATATTTTCCACAGCAATTGCCAAGGTATTCTGGGTGCATGAAAGGAAAGGGTATGTGATGCCCATTACATGCCCATTACACCTCTTCATGGAGGTGGGAATAGGCTTTCCATGTTATAACTTATTAGCTCAGCCAGAGAGACAGAGCAGTTGAGCTATGAGGGTCAGTCAGGCAGTAGCCACCGTGTGAATGTGGCCATCATATCAGCCTCCTTCCTACATAAAGGCAGCAGAATGAAAAGATCCTCACACCTAATTTGAGTTTTTAATTGATCTATATTATGGCTGTAAAGCTGAGTGTAATTTAAGGATCTTGATGAAGAGAACTGGATAAGACCCTCTTTCTTTGGATTTCATACTATTGTGAACCACAACCAATTCCCTATTTTTTTACGTGAAGAAAATGACAAGGAACTGAAGAAAGATTTGATTTAACCAGGATAAACAACTTCCCATTTCAATTGCTTAAGTGGAAGAAGCTACATTGGGAAATAGTAGATTCCCTTTATCAGACAATAGGAAGCAGAGATTAAGGGGTCATTTGTCAAATGTGTAGTAGTAAAGGCTCTTAAGATGATTTCCAAAAGACCTGTGATTGCATGGAAATTTTTCATCTAAAGCTCAGAAGCAACTGCTTCCTTGAAAGACCTTCTGATCCTTTTCTCATTCACTTAGATGGGTTGTAGAATACTTGAGAAGTGAGTTCCAAAGACTAGGATCTTGAGCTAATGTTTCCATTGATTCCCTAATATTTAGAAGCAAATTAAGTATCAAGTATTGTCAATGTGTCACTAAAAGATGAAAAGAAACCCTAAACACAACTCATTTCATCTGAGTGACATTTAATGAAACAAGTAGTACAGCCAGGTAGGCTTCAATGAATAATGAGGAGAGAGTCCAATTTCTGCTGCATTTCCCATTAGGTTTTTTTCTAGGTACCATGAGTTTTAAGAGTTTTTCTTCATATACCAAGCTCTATTGCATCAACATCATGACCAGCACCCACAGGACAATGCTGTGATTTGAGGATGGATAGTTCTCTTTAATATAGAGGGAAGGGAACTCAACTTTTGATCTAAATTGACTAAATAAAACTTTCTATGTGGCCTTATACTTTCGGGTACTTCTGATTGGTTATATTATTCAAGGTGGAGTTTATATGTAGTTGTTCTAAACTAATTAGAGGTCTTTGGGGAAAACTGTCTTGGGATTCACACCTAGATGACTGTTATCAGGATAGGAGTCCTGAACTAAGCAGTTTCTCATGATTAGTCTAACAAGGATATATATTCACTAACTTTTAAAGGAAACTATTATCTCAAGGTGTATGGTGTACCAAAGGCAAGTGATAACGATTATAATTTTGTTGAAATAATCTTCTAGAAACTATCATTTTGTGGGGGGGTGACATTTAGAAGGTAAGCAAATATTCTTACAGAAGTGATAAATATGAGAAGAAAAGAAAAAAGGAAAAAAACTTTTGAGGCAATGTAAGTTTAAATCTGAATATGTCTCTGGTGTGTTTCTATACATATGTATATGTACACATGATTTATATATATGCACAAATATGTGTCATACTGCTAAATCTTCAAGGTATACAATAAGCATTCTAATTAACTATACCACCAAGATCATCAAAACTAGGATTTAATGTTTTCAAAGTGTTTTATTAATAATGTCTCATTTGGTCCTTTCCAAAACTCTGTGAGGCTAAGTTTGTGATATTGTTATCCACATTTTATAATTTTTGAGGATATTGAAACAAATAGTAGTTAAGTGAGTTGCCAAAGGTCACATAGATAATAACTATCTGAGATCAGATTTGAACAGAGTTCTTTTTAACTCAAGGTCAATTACTCCATCCACTGCCCAATGCACAATAAGGCTTATATTGATTAAAGGGATGCATTCCCATGTAGGCAATTAGTCCATCACTCAAAATAATAAATTATTATTTATTATTTTGCATTTTTCTCCCAGTCACTTCTGAAATAAGATAACCCTCTCTCATCCATTTCCTCATCTGTAAAAAGTAGGGGTTGGGCTAGATGTTTAAAGTATATCTCTAGGTCTAAATTTATGAGACTATGGTCCCATTCCTATAGCAAAATAAAGTGCTTTTAGATATCTGACACCAGAATTAAAGATAAAAAGGATAAGAAAAGGTGACATGAATTAAAGGGGTCTATAGAAAAGGTAAGAACTAATGCCCCTGCCCCCTTCCATTGTAAAGAACTACCCTAATAATTTATATTATATACATATATGCATATATATGATGTAAGAAAAAATACATATATATATATATCCATATATGTATTTTGAACCCTACCCTGCAGCAACAGGGAAAAAAAGAATCAAAAGTAATGACCTCATTTAATAATGTAGACAACTTTCTACTCCTGTGGTTCTCTTGTCTCTGTTGATAGGACAGAAAAAACTGTTCTTTATTATCTGTTTTTCAGGACCACTACTGAATTTTAGTTACCCAGGAGTTGAGGTTTGTTTTTACAATTGTTCCATTTACCTTGTTATACATATTGCTCAGGATTTTTTTTTTTTTTTGGTCCTGCTTATCTTCCTTCTACAGGTAAAATACATATATCATTAACATCTCACATTGTGAAAATGCTTCACAATAATCATATATAAGGAACTAATGTATACTAAAAAATTCACACATATGTATATGTAAGAGATCACTGACTCTTAACACAAACAAAATATCCCACAGGCTTTAATGAACATTTGTTCATTGGTTTTGGCTTCAGGTTTTTTTTTTTTTTTTTTTTTTTTTTGTTTTGTTTTGCTTGTGGATGGTTAAAAATGTTTTGTTACTTTTTTTCCCCTTTCTGCCCCTTATTTTCTTCCCCTCCTTTTTCCTTTCTTTCCTCCCCTTCCCTCTTCAATCCCTCCATTTTCTCAGTCTCTTCCTTCCTTCCTTCTTTTTTTCCCCTCTTTTCTTTATATACTAATACCTACAACATACTCCAGCAATGTTGGGCTGTTGATAGATTGAATGATTTGTAAAATGAAACTTGACTTTATTCAACCTATGAATGAAAAATAACAGCCACTACTGGATCAATTAGACAGGTTCTATTTTTCTGTGCATAAATGAAACTCTCTAGTGCGAATGGGAAATAAGAGAATCACATGACAGATGATTTTGGACCTATGCTGTACCAAAGAGCATCCTTCAGGTCATAATCCCAGACAAGATTTCTAGCCTTGAAATAGGTAGTAAGGCTGAGGAGGATGGATTTAATATACCAGAGGGGCTTTGGAGAAGATGATTTATTTCTACAGAAATAGATTTTATCTTGCCAAAGCATAAAGATTCATCTCTTCCAATAGGATTAGGAACAAACAAGACCATTTTAGCTTAAGACAAGTAAAACTGGAATGCTTGTTTTCTGTCCAAGCTAAGGAAGTAATCAGGAGATATACAACAGAACAAATAAATAATCATGTGAGAAAATAAATGTTTACTCATTACTTTGCTATAGTTCTCATCTTACAAGATTACCCATAAAGCAAAAACTCTTTATTTTTTTTAAATGGCATGTTTATGGCTTTTTCCTTTTTCCTTTTCTTTAAAAAAGATTTATTTTTAATTTATGAAATAAAACAAGCATTTCCATTACATAGAATTTAAAAAAAAATAAGATGACTAAAACCATTAAAATAAATTTGTATCCAGTATGTAAAACTTGCTATTCCTTTTTAATATAATAAAGTAATCATGCAAATTTGTTTCTTTCTTTTTGTTTTTGTTCCTTCCCTCTCCCTCACCACCCTAAAGATGGCTATTAAAGACAAATATGTAAATATATGTGTAAATTCATTCTCTACATATTTCTTTTTTATCAGGTCTTTCTATGTATGCAGAGAACATCTTCTGTGATATATCCTTTGACATTAGCTTGATTACAATTATGCATGGAGATAAATATATATATATATATATTCACAGATACATACACACATAGATACACACATATACATATGCATTTATACATACAAACATTCATCTAAAATTATATTAATCTGACTGACATATAAAGCAGATTTCTTTCTTAATTGAATTTTTAAGTTTGAATTTGAGATGAATGTTTACTATATCTCATATATTCTACTGCTGAGCCATGTTATTGTGTTTGTGTATATCTCTTATTTCCTTTTCCTGCTAACTATTTAGTTCTACTTCTTAACTTGCCTCACTATTAATTAACCTCCCTCCACCCATGGATCCCTCCCTCTATCCTTTTCTTCTTAATTTACAGACTTTGTCCCACTGCAATAAATCTACACATCTTTCTATACTGTACCTTATCCTATTCCTTCCTCCTTAATTTCTCTAGAGATTTTGGAGGATTCTGTAGTCTTCATGGTATATACATCTATTTGTATATGTGTATATGTATGTATGTGTATATTTGTATAATTCCCTATTTAACCAATTCCTGATGTGAGTAGATTTTCAGCCAACCTTTCCCCCCACCCAATACTTCCGTGTCAGCTCCTCCCCACATCAGTTATATAGCCCCCACATCAGTTGTATAGCACAATTACTATTTTTACCTTTTCCTAGATGGTCTTATTTTTTAGAGTCAGGTCATACTCAGCTCTGCAACCAATCATTTTTTTTTTTGGATTACCCAATTAGTATTGCCAATCTTAGACATATGAATTACATTTTCATATATAAAATATAAATAATTTGTTGTTGTTAAGTCCCTTGAAATTAGTCTTGGATAGCTCTTATATTGTTAAACTTTCTACTGAGTCTAGTTTTAATTGAGATAAAATCCTTAAATTCTGTGAGTTCATTGAATGACTATTCTTTTTGGCTGCAGGACTAGTTATTTGATTGTCAATATATAATATTCAAGGATCTGGGATCCTTTTTTGTTGCTGCTGAAATATCCTTTACAATCCTAATTATAGTTCTAGCATATTTGAATTTTTCTTTTTTTTGTTATTTGTTGTAAAATTTGCTCTTTGTTCTGGGTTTTTTGAAATTTAGCAATAATGTTCTTATGTGTTTTCTTATAGAATCTCTTTGAGATGCTGATTGTTAGTTTTTTTATCACATCAGGACAATATTTTTTATTATATCTAGTATAATTGTGTCAAGGTTCTTTTTTTTTTTTTTTTGGTCATACCTTTAAGGTATACCAATTATTCTTATATTTCTCTTCTTGATCTATTCTCCATATTTCTTGTTTTTCTTATGTTTCACATTCTCTTCAATTTTTTCATTCTTTACACGTTGTTTTGTTATTCCTTGGTCTCTTTTAGTTTTACTGATTTCCCCTTGTTCAATTCTAATTTTTAAAGAATTATTTTCTTCTTTGACACTGTAACTTTTTCCTAATTGGTTAACATTTTTTCAGTATCTTGTTTTTCTTAGATGGCTCTTATTTTATTTATTTATTTATTTATTTTTTACTTCACAGTTTCCTTTGAACATGAGTGAATTTCTGTCTTCATTTATTCCCATAATACCTTTCTATGGTTGGATTCTTTCTTCTTTGCCTGCTTTTATTTTTTTTTTTTTTTATGACAACTATTAGTGTAAGTACTTTTTATCCTGGGATAAAGGAAGATGGTTCCTCTACCTTTACCTCTGCTCTCCATTCTGACCTGAAACCCAGAATGAAGAATTGTCTCCTCTTGTAATTGCCAGCAGCCAGCAGTGTCCTTACCCCACTGCTTTTACCCTCCCAGTGTTCTGGTTTCTTTTTGCCCAGGGTTTCATCTTGGCATCACAGCTGAGCCAAGTGTTCCTAATCCACTGATGTTCCCTGAATCTTCCCTCACTCAAACCAGAAGTGAAAGTTCCTGTGGTTCTAGCTAAGGTTCCGGCCAAACCCACTAGCCCCAAGGGCTCCCACTATTTGCTTGTGCAGAGCTGGCCTGGAGGTGTTTGCACTTCACACTGGTTAATCCCCAGCCTGAGGACTTTCTTTGGAGTCTTTTCCAGTTCTCTTAGGTGGACTCTAGTTCTGCCCCAAGTTTTATTTATTTCTTTATTTCTTCATTTATTTATTTATTTATGTATTTATGTATTTATTATTTTCTTATTATTTGTTTTAGCAGTCTGTGTTCACCCAGAGGTGTGATTTTGTCTTGTTTGAGGGGTATCTGGAAAGCTTGGAATTTTCTGACCTACTTCACCAAGTTCCCAGAATCCTTCCCGCTAAAGGATATTAATCAAGGTAATCATATAATTACACCTAAATCCTGACAGCGTTATCTTTGAAGCAATATGAATGAAAAATTGTTATGTCTAAAGACCTAAAGCAAGAAATACAATTGAGATGTTATTGTAGAGGGGAATGAGAGGGGAATGAGGGCCTAGATTTGGGTGGTTAATGTACAAATGGAAAGAGAAGAATAAAGATAAAAGACCTCTAAAGGAAGAATTTGGAAATTGATGATTAGATATAATGAGAAAGAAAAGAAAAGAAATATAAAATTATGATTTTTGATGACTATATGTAAAATAGTGATTTTACAATAAATAGAAAAGTTTGAATGTTTGATGAGATAAGGTAGAAGGTAATATGGCCAACTATGACCAAGGGAATAAAGTTCAATTATAGATTATAGAGTAGAAAAGATACAATTATGGGAAGACTATTGTTTCTAATACTTTCATTTATTGAATTCAAAGGAGGAAACTGAATACCAAGGTTATACATCCTGTGACTGTCCATGTTGAGTATAGAACCTTAGTTTCCTAAACTTTAGGGATACTGATTCACTTTTTGTTGTTCCAAGTATATTACCTATACTCTAAGTATCAAATTTTCTATTTGTATAAATTTGAGAACTAGTTGTTTTTTTTAGCAAATCCAAGATTTAAAAATATTTTGTAAATTATTTAAAAGTTGATCTGTGATGCAGATGACATAAATGGGGAAAGGGGAATGGACTTAGAATCAGTAGAACTAGATTCAACTTTTAGTTCTGATATTTGGTTGCTATGGGACCCTGGTGAAAACACTTAATTTTTGCTTTTTTTATGTTTCCACATTTGTAGAATGATATATTAATACTTCATAAGCTATCTGATAATGTTGCTATGGGGAAAAACACTTCAGAAAGCTTAAAAATACTCTATTGATGTTGTTCAATCTTTTTTTAGTCACATCCAACTTTCCATGACCCCATTTGAGATTTTCTTGGCAAAGGTTTGCCATTTCCTTCTCCATCTCATTTTATAGATGAGGAAACTGAGGCAAACAGGATTGAATGATTTGCCTAGAATCATATAGCTATCCAGAAATTGTTTAAGGCTAGATTTGAATTCAGGTGTTCCTGATTCCAAGCCCTGGTGTTCTATCCACTGAGCCACCTCAATACCAAGATTATCTATAGCCAGAATTTATCAGAAGTAAAATTTCAACTCTGATTGTAAGATCAGAAATTTAGAGCTGGAAGATATCTCAGAGACTCTTGAATCCAACCCATTCCCTTGATAGATGCAGAATGTGAGGTTGAGAATTTTAGTAATTTTTAACAGGGTCACATAGTTATTAAATGTCTGAGGTAGAATTTAAACTTGAGGCTTTCTAAGTCTAAAGCTATATTTCTCTTCTTTATTCCTTATTTTCTCCCTCCCTCTCCTTTTTTTTCCTCCTCCTCCCCTTCTCCTTCCTTCTTTCCCTTCCTGTCCCTCCTCCCCCCTCTCTGTCTCTCTCTTTCTCTGTTTCTGTCTAACCCTCTCTCCCTCTCTCTCATACTTCTTAAACACTTACCTGTTTCCTGAGTGAGCAAATTAATTAATGGATGGACAGATAGATATCAGACTGATCATTTGGTGGACAGATGGACAAAAATGAATACATGAATGGATGGGATTTTCTGTGGCTAAGTGTTCCATTTAGTTCTAACTAGTGGACTGAGGCTGTATTTAGAGGACTCTGATACCCAAAGAAATTGAAAGATAACAGACAGATTGGATTTTTTTTTCTTTCCATGTGCAGAATGAGAGAAAAAAAAAAGAGCAAGTGATTCTCACCCTCTTTGGTTGGCAATTTATGGGAGCCTGGGAATGTCAAGCTGCTTTCTGGCTTACAACAATCTGAGACAAAAGAGAAAACACTGGCTGTGATTGCTGCTTGGGCATTGACAGTGATTTAAGTTCTTGGTTTCAGAAAGGGGAAAAATGCAATCTCCAGGTGGAGTTGGGCTCTCTCCAGCTTCCTTCCATTCAGGCCATAAAAAGACTGGATAGTGTGGGGTTATCAATGGTCAGGAGAAGATCTATTGGAGGAAGGGAACTTGGGCTTCAAATAATGAAAGCCTTGGTGGAATTTGTGAATGCTGTATGCTCTGGCTTTGGGCACTGCTAAAGGAAGTTTAGGCCCTCATTGCTGTCTCCAGGATCATCATCCTAAATTGCAAGTATGGATTTGGTAATTGGGGGCACCCAGAGGTGGTAAGATCATAGAACACTGAAGCCATGAACAGCTGATGTTTAATGCGATGCTTCCAGGTTTAAAAATATAGTAGATACATTTTCTCATTAGATGCTCTCATTAATCCTGGGAAGTAGTTCTTGTCATTTCCCCTGAAGCCCAGAGAGATGAACTGAATTTTATAATCATAGTAAACTGCAAAATATAGACAATTATAATGGCTAATGTTATACAACCCTTTTAAGGTTTGCAACACACATTTATATATACTTTCATGTGATCCTTATACCAACCCTGGGAGATGAGAAATTTTATTTTACCCATTTTCCATAAAGTAAAACTGAGGCTTTAACAAGGTCATAGAGCTAATAAGAATTTCAGGAAAGATTTGAACTCATGAATTTTGCCTGAAGGGACCTTAGGCTTCCTTTTAGTTCATGGATAGTGCCACAAAAAGCTGTATGTATTAGGCCTGCAAAATCATTTTCTAAGGCAATGAGCAGAAGATGATGAGCTGAAAGCTAGATACAACAGTTTGCTGCTGCTTAAGTTTTATAAGTTGATAATTTTCTTTGGTGGCTAGTTATACTATAAATGTCCAAATAGCCCTTGGCAGAAAAAAAAAAAGAAAAAAAAAAGGTTCCTCATCCCTCTTTAATTCAACTTTCTTTTCGTTTCTTTGATTCTTTCTCTCTCTTCCTCCTTTCCGCCTTCCCTTTCTCCCTCTCTTCCTCCTTCTTTCCCTCCCACCCTTTCTTCCTCCCTCCCTCCCTTCCTCCATTTTTCTTTCTTTCTTTCTTTTTTTTTTTTTTTTTCTTTCTTTCTCTTTCTTTCTTTCTCTCTCTCTCTCTCTCTCTCTCTCTCTCTGTCTCTTTCTCTCTTTCCCTCCCACCTTCTCGCCCTCTGTCCTTTTCCCTCATTCTGTCTTTCTTTCCTTCTTTCTTTCTACAAAAATCCATGTGGGTAAATTGGGAATTATGTGGGCTTTGACTGTCCTTTGGAGATAACAATGCCTATGTTCAGGTACTTTAACGAAGCCTGAACAGTCTAGGTTTCAGAAACTGAGCCAGCCTACTTAGAGGAGATTTGAAAATAATCAGACTAGTTAGCATTATTCTGGAGCTTACAAAAAAGGTGGAATGCTGTTGAAGGAACCTTTGAATAAATCTTGGGAAGTGTAACTTCAGGGGATGATGAAAAGCCTTATAGGATTGGTGTTATATTCCAATAATATAATGCATACATTCATTTGGTGTGGAAGAACTTATGATTTTATATATATATGCATACATATATAGTGTATATATGTGTAAATATGTATTTATACATATATACTTACATTCCCATGTACCTACACAAATATGTAAATATGTAATACATGCCTAAATACCTATATAGTATATATACATATATATATTTTGATGTATTCACATATATGTTTGTATATATATATGCACATATATATATGTGTGTGTATATGTGTGTGCGTGCTTGCAACAGCAGTGTGAATTAGGATATACAAATATGATCATTTAATCAATGAAGGAAAGTGACAAGTTCAGTGGCACATGGCTGGTAGGCAATAGAGAAGTCATTTGAATCCAGAGATGCAGAATACGTGTCCTGAGCATTTAACACAAGACCATTCTTATGGCTTCCTGAACTGAATAACATATCAGCTAAGTGATTAAATGTACTCTTAACCACATAGTATTATTATACTCCTGAAAAGGAGGATGTAAGTTCATTGAAATTGTAATTAATGAGTTTAAACAATAACAACCAGAGGTTAGAGGAATGAAGATATACAGAGCCAGAGGAGGCACATGAAGGGAGGACAGTGAGACAGAGAGAGAGAGAGAGAGAGAGAGAGAGAAGGACAGAAAGGGAAGTGAGGGAGAGTCAGACACAGAATTCAGAAGAGAGATGCTGACCTGGAAGAGAGAGAGGAGGACCAGAGTGAGAAGAGGGATAGAAAACAGAAAAGTGGAAAGCGTATGGGATAGAAATAAGAAAGAACTCTACTGCAAGAGGATAAAACAATGCTCGATATTTTATATTAAATTGCCTGTCGCATTTATGGGCTAGGAAAAACGATTGCTATTCACAATATTGCACGAAGTGTTAGAGTTGCAGTCCTGGATTCCAATCCAGACTCTGTCACTTTACTCTTTGAAGCTGGGTGCCTTCCATCTGAATTCTTTGCTCCCTTTAATCAGTATTCATATTATTTCAATAATAATCTCTCAATCAAGCATAATCTTATTGTGTAATATAGTCTATTTAAGCCTTGAAGACTGCCCCCCTCCCATGTTGAAGCACTCTTCTTGGACAGATTTCTATCCCTTTCTAATTTTTGAGAAGACCTAGGCAGTTGCCTGAATCACACGGCAGAGAAGGAATAATTCCAGGACCACACAGCTATTAATTATCAGATACACCATTTGAATCCAGGCCTTCCTGACTCTGAAGTCTTTTGTTGTTGTTGTTGTTGTTGTTGTTATTGTTGTTGTTCTGCTTGTTCATAAAGGTAGGTTCCTAATTTTATTTTTAATTAAAGCTTTTTATTTTCAAAATATATACATGGATAATTTTCAGCATTCACCCTTACAAAACCTTGCATTCTAATTTTTCCCCTCCCTTCTCGCCACCTGCTCCCCTAGATGGCAAATGATCCAATATATGTTAAACATGTGCAATTCTTTTATACACATTTCTACAAATATCATGCTGCACAAGAAAAATCAGATCAAAAAGGACCAAAAATGAGATACAAAACAACATACAAGCAAACAACATAGGTTCTTAATTTTAACAAGACCCTGTGTTTTAATTAGTATAAGGAGTTTTTAGGAGGAAGTGATGGAGAAAGTGACCACCTGGTCTGTAACTTGTGGAGCCTGAGAGGATAAGCTGTTTTGCTCAGGGGCAGAGGCAGTTATGTTTCAGAGTCAGAACCTAGGTTCCTAATGCCAAAACAAATTCTCTAACCAGTGTCCTATCCTACCCATTTGTAATAAACATAGAGCCAACCTGGATTACTGTGAGAGAAGCAGCTTGTAGGAAGCACAATGGTGACACCATGGATAGAGAATTAGGCCTGAGTCACAAAGACCAGAGTTCAAATCTGACTTCAGACACTTATTAGCTGTGTGACTCTGGCTAAGTCATTTAATCCTGTTTGGCTCAGTTTCCTCATCTGTAAAATGAATTGGAGGTGGCAGCTAGGTGGCTCAGTGGATAGAGCACCAGCCCTGAAGTCAGGTAGACCTAAGTTCAAATCTGATCTCAGACACTTAACGCTTCCTACCTGTGTGATCCTGGGCAAGTCACTTAACCCCAATTGCCTCAGGAAAAAAAAAAATGAACTGGAGAAGGAAAGCACAAACTACCCTGCTCTTTTTGTAAGAAAACCTCAAAGGATGAAGAGTCGTACATGACCGAAATAATTGAGCAACAAAAAGCAGTAAAATATTCCATCAATGTAAATCCAAGTCATTAAAATCATCAAAGCAATTTTCCCCACAATGTTTCTCTTTAATCACGCTTTCCTTCAGCTAATATTAAAACAAGTTTCCACTTCTCCATCTGCTTTGAGGGATTCAAATCAGGAGGAACCTGTGTCACACGAAAATTTTAGTTTGTAATTTGATTTTTAAAGTTATAATAATAATAATAATAATACATTTATATAATGCTTTTAGATTTATAAGGCTTTACAGATTTAATCACACCTTTTTTTATTTTTGCCACATGCTCTGTTAGACGTTATTATTATCCCCATTTTATAGATGAGGACACATGAGATTATGTGAAGTCCCCAGTCTTTCTCATATTGTGTATTTTTGTCAGAGATGGTATTTGAACCCAGGTCTTCTTAACACTGAGGCTACTGTTTTAAGTACTGGGTCATATAGACTCTTGCATTTGTTCTTTTGATCATTAAAGACAGACTAACATGAAATAGTAGTGTGAAAAGACAAAGGCATCATGAAAAATGTTGCTGTTATTGTTGTTTGTTCTTGAATATGTTGTTGACATAAAGGAAGGAAGGAAGGTAGGAAAAGAAAGAGAGAGAAAAAAAGAAGAAAGGTAGGAAGAAAGAAAAAAGAAGGAAAGATAGAAGGAACAAAGAAAGGAAAGAGAGAAAGAAAAAGAAAAAGAAACAAAGAGAGAAACTGAGAGAAAGAGAAAGATGACTGGAAATATTTATGCTTCTACTGGTACTATAGATTCAATAATGCAGGAGTAAGAGCATCTGAATTTCATTTCTGAATAAATGTTTCCTTCAGACTTGCATTTAGGTATGCCAAGTTAGTGCTTATTATTAAGTATGGGAGATAATGAGTTGGATGGAAAATAGATACATATATTCATAGATTGAAAAGCTAAAGCTAAAAGCAATCACTGCAGCCATCTTGTCTCATCCTCTTATTTTACAGATGGGAAAACTGAGGTCCATTGAGGTTAATTGATCTGCTCAAATCATAAATGTGATCAAAAATAAAGCAGGAATTGGAATCCATTTCTTCTGTCTCCAGAGACAGTGTATTTTCCACCAAATATATACCTCTTGACTCAGACCGATTATTCTGAAGTATTTCTTTAAAAACATAATATGATTTATTGTTTTGAACAATCTGAAGTGAAAACAAGAAATAAATTTTGTTCTAGGCCTTTCTTCCCCCTGGTAACTAGTTTATAACATAAAGTTTTATTTCACCTGAATTTTCTTATTGCATTCGATCAATCATGGTCTCTAGTGTATTCTTCTGTCTGATATACTTATCTTCCTTCTGCTCCTCTAATTGCTTGTTGGTTCTACCCCAAGATTTTTTATTCAAGTTGACTTTAAATATTTTTAATAGAATGCTGGCAATTTTCACTCAGGTCTAATAAAGACTGATGCTTCCTCTAATAAATGAGTGACCCTATTTCCCAAAGGCTGTGGTACAAATAAGACCAACCTAGCTAGATTCTATTAAAGGGGAAAACTTTCAAAGAGAGGCCCTCCATTGAACCATTTGGAAACTTGCCTAAGTAGAAAGGTAGCAGCTCACAGCCAGGTTAACCAAAATGGGATGAATTTTGATCAGGGTAACTTGATGTGATGTTTACCAAGGCATGGAAAAGTTATGACCTTTGAAGAACAGTCAATCCATAAGCATTTCTTAAGTTTTTGTGATGTCCCAAGGACTACATTAAATACAGAGGATATAAAGAAAAGCAGAAGGAAGTTCCTGCCCTTGAGATCCTTGAGGATCTCACAATGTAACAAAGTGACAGCCTGTGAACAAATACATATATATATGTATATATATATATATAAAAGCAAACTATATGCAGAACAAATAAGGAAAAATCAAAGGAAAGAAGAGAGCAGATTTAAAAGGGATTGAGAAAAGATTCCTTCAGAAGGTAGGATTTAGTTTGGACTTGAAAAAATCCAGGAAAGCAGGAGGCAGAGATGAGGACAGGGAAGAAATGCCAAATATCAGAAAAAGCCAGTTTCAAAGCCCAGGGCTGAGAGATAGAGAGAAGACTTATAGGAATGAAATCTTGGATAAGAACAAGAATGATAGCAAATAGGGAACAGGCAACTCTCCCTAGGAAACTTTTATCCAAATACTAAATAATCCCTCAATCTGAAAATGAAAAAAAAAATGAAGATTTAAAAAAAGTAAAAGTTTTTTTAAAAACCCGTTAGCATCCATTGCTCTTTTAATCAAAACCATCTATTAATCATCTATTATGTAATGAGCACTGTGTTAGATGTTGAGGATAAAAATTCAAAATATGAAAAAATATCAACTCATAAGACACAAATTATAATGAGACAAGAAGTATACACACACATACACACACATACATAACAGAATAATACAGAATAATTACAAATGAATTACAAAATGATTATGGAATCATTAAATAAAATCACATATGCAATACTTATAAGATAATTTTGAGGTCAGGTTTTATAGCTTTTTAATCTCTCCAATACCCAGTTATTTCTACTGTGAAATGGGAATAACATTTATAATACATATTTCACTATACTTTTATAACATTTAAATGGCATGATGTTTGCAAGGTGCTCTCTAGATTTTAAAAAGGCTATATAAATGCCAGGAATTATTATTTTAAAGAAGTCAAGTAGAACTCAGGTACTATCCTTAAAAACACAAGAAGAGTGTCATGGAAAGCACAGCAGAAGTATGTTTTTTTCATTTGGATGAGGCTGAAAAAGGAGTTTGAAATGGCAGAATCTCCCTAGTCCCCAGTCTTTCTCAAGTTCCCTCAGTTGGATGTATCTTCTGGTCACCTGTTAGGTCAGAATCAGAAACACATGAGCAAGGAGACATCTGTGATACCACTAAGGAAAATCCATGTGTTCTTGAGAGTTTTAAGTTCTGCTCTTCTCCACCAAACTCTATTTGGAGCAGAGCTATTTATACTCTTGGTATTCAGTCTGTTCCTTTTTTCATTCTTTTTACTCCTACAAGTCAAAGCAGCCTGCCTTGAGCCACACACAAAGGATAGATCTCTAGGAAATGTTGCTATCCCTGAGAGATGTGATTGATGGGTTGATACATTTAACAAATTGATCTAAACCAAAGTTTCTTTGCTTTCTTTGTTTTGTCATGGATCCTTCTGGAATACTAGAATATATATACATATGTATGTATAATAAAACTGCTTTAAATGCCTATGAATTCCATAGAAATATAAAGGAAACCAAATAAAATGAAATATATTTCATCTATCTATGTGTGTTTCCATATGTATTACATATATACACATATATATTTTTATTCATCTATGTATGTATTTACCTTTAAAACATATTATGTATATATATATGTACCTACAGATGTGTGCATGTATGTGTAAACACTTAAACAGTGCAATGACCCCATTTGAACTCTAACCATTGGACTAAGTTAAGAAGTACTGAACTATTAGTTATTTGTAAAAGAACAATAATGAAAGAGATTTTTTCCTTTTTTTTTCCTGAGGGCCTTGGAAGAAGATGCTTTTGAGACATCAAATTTATTTTTTTCCATTTCTAGAATGGAAAGACTAATTAATTTGGACATGCTTCAGTGAGATGGATTACCAGTTCTTTATGATTTGGAAGATGGTCTTTGGGAGGTGAAAGATTAAAAATTTCCTCACTTTTTAGCAAAACTAATGATGACTTTTTAAAATTTTGTTTTTCATTTATGGAATAAAACAAGAATTTCCATAGCACAGTACCATAAAAAAGATGACTGAATATGAAACTCTAAATCTACAATGTGCAACTTGCTTTTCCTTTCAAATATATAACAAAGCTATCACATAAATTACTTTTTTTCTCTTCCCCCCTCCCATAACCCAGAGATGGCTACCACTAGAAACAAATTAATTAAAATCGATCAGTCCTCTTATGGTATAAAAATAATCCTGTGCTCAAAAACTTTCCATCTGAACACAATTGCTCATAACTTGAAGTGTGTTGGCATAGTGTTTGGGACTTTTGTTTTACTCCTTCCCTCACTGACTCATTTGCTAAAACAGAGTTGAAATTTGGTTTTGAGCTTCTCATTTTATTTTGTGCATCTTTCATGATTCTACAAACATTTAAGAAACAACCAAAATCTATGTAATAGCAAGAAAATTTGCTATAATGGATGGGGAGTTAGTTTTCCCAGGCCCTCTATATGATGAATACTGCTGCTTCAACTTGTGTAAATTTTAACTTTTAAACACTCCAAATCATTCTAATACTAGAAGGCACTATAAATTGCCAAGATTTATTTATTAAAGTATTTTCTTCATCTAAGAGTTCCCAGAATCAATGAAATCAGAGGTATAACCAAGATCACTATTTGTCTATTGTGTGCTTTTGAAAATCTTGAAGTGGAGAGAGCACTGGCTTGGGATTCAGGAAGATTTGTATTTAATTCCCAAACTCTGATAAATCCTGGCAGTTTCCCCTAACTTGAATTTTCTGTCAGTTCTTTCAGATTAATAGTAAGTGGTTATAATTTGTTTTAGGAAAAGGAGTTTTCCAATTGGGAATACTCAAAATAATAAAATCACAAGCTTAACAAAAAGACACAAGGTCCTATGTTAAGAACTTAGTTTTTCAAGATTATAATGAAAGTTGCTGTTCTTGCCCACTGAGGGCATACACACTACTGAATTTTTCTAATACCTACTCAAATTCATTGCTTAGAAAATATAGGAAGCAGAGAATGCTAAGACTTAGAGAAATGAAAGAAAGATATATGGAAGAGGAAGTACTTGGGTCCTGAAAGAAGATGGAGATTTTGGAAGACAGAGGTGAACAAGAATACATTCTATAGATAGCAGAAAGCTTCTGAAAAAAGACACAGATGGAAAATAAGGCACATAAACTGGAAAGAATGGCTTTGTCATAACACTGAGTTTGTAAAGAAGGAAAGTTTAAAAAGTTAAAAAAAAAAAGGAAATAGACATAGGATTGTGAGAGTATTTATGTGCTATCTTTGAATTTTCGGCAATGAGGTAATACAGTGGTTAGACAGTGACAGCTGGATTCAGGAAGGTTTGAGGTGAAATCCCTCCTCAAACATTTAATATTAACTGTGGCTCTATGCAAATAATTTAACCTTAGCCTCAGTTTCCTCATATGTATAATGATAATAATAAAGCCCCTTCCTAACAAGAGTTACTTACTTGTAGTAAAATAGTGCCTTTGGGAGGGGAATGGGTCTTATGTATGGAAAGGGGGAAGGACAAAATGCTCATCATAATTTTCTATTTATCTCCTTAGAAGAGACAAAGTTGATGAAAATGGTTAAGGACTGAGCTTGACATATTTTGCTACTGACATTAATGGAAAGAGAATAGTGTGGGCAAGAGGAAGCCAAGGTCCTTATTTACCAAATGTTGTCTGATGATCAAGAGAAAATGCTCTTTGACTGTGACATCAAAATACATGCCAAATGATGTTCTATCTGAATGGTCTTCCTGGAGTGAACATAGCAAATGTGGCAATCAATAAGCATTCATTAAGTGCCTACAATCTGAGAGGTACTGAAATAAGCCCTAGAGGCACAAAAAGATGCAAAAACTTGATGGCCCTTGCCTTCGAGGAATTTACAATCCACTGGCATTAAAAATAGACATTAAAATATCCTGAGACATTAAAAATAGAATGGTATCAGGTATTCAATGAAGGGGAATCATCACTTAATCATGTCCCTTTGGGGAACATTTACATGAGAATTTTTTTTGCTGTTTTAGAATTATGTCACTTGGATTTTATTGAGGTTTTCTATTTGATGGCTAATTTTAAATCATAATTTTAAAGTTTCTGTTAGGGACTGTGATGAAGTAGAAAGGGAGTAAGTAGCTTCTTGTAAGATTATCTGGGTTCAAATTGCAGTTCTATTTCCTACTGGAATGACATTAGACAAATCGTTTTGCCTTTCTGTGTTTCAGATTCTTCATTTATAAAAGGAGGCTTTTGAATTCATGGCCTCTAAAAGTCTTCATCATTTCTATTGCAACTGTCCTTTCCAGTAGTCCTTCACCTCACTTCCCTCCCATCATTATACATTCTGGTCAACTTTGAATGCTCACTCTATCATTGCTCTGTCTCCGTCTATCACTTCTGTGTACTTTGTGGCCTATATTCCTCATGACTGAAACCTATTGTATTGAAATATTCTTCTTTATAATGCAATTATGGACATTATCTCAACAAGGACTTTTATGGGAGAACATAAGAATAATAATTTAGATAACAACAACAAAATTAAATGGCATACTCCCATGAGCAAAAATTCGCTCTAAGGCATGCCTAACCCAGTAGTTTCAGCCTGACAGAATATCAGTCAGAAAGAACCTATAATCATTGGTGAACTGACTTATTTGAAAGAACACAAGCATAAAAATCAAATAAGGAGCCATGTTTGGTGTGGGGGTGGAAAATCAGCATAAGCCAGGATTTTCTGAAAGTTTCCATGTATTCATTCTTTTTCCCTTGGATAGGTAGAGAATCTTAGATTCTAACCTGATCCACTCATGGGAAATGACTGATACAATGGCATGTAGAAACTTAACAAACAAGCAAAAACATTACAACTTTCTGTTGACCTCTTCCATTAATTGCCAATGTTTGATAAGACCACCATTCCTATAATACTTTAAATTATAACCATTGACTTGAAATATAAAACAAACATTAATACTGCTTGGACATGACAAGGAAAGATGTTACGGATAAAATAACGAAAATTTCATTTGCCTTTCACAAGGAATATGCTTTTGAGAACACATGGATTTGACGATGCCCTTATGACCATCGGACAAAGAAGTTTAGAATTAACAAAGTATTCCTCAAGGACAGCCAAATGTCTTGCCCTGTTTTCTGTCACTTGTAATGTAGAAACACACATACTTAACTCTCCTTTCCCACATATTAACATACATGACTCTATATAATACATTCACTTTGTTGTAATTTAGAGTCATATATCTGCACATAATGAATCTCTGAAAGACAGGGTCCATTTATTTTCCTGCTTGCTCTTCTTTTCCCCCAAATTATTAGTCAGAAAGACAGAGATAATTATAAGGTGAAGATAAATGGCCTAATCCGCTTCCCTGAATTCTCTCATTTTTCTGCATTATTCATTTTCCTTGGCTGGGCTTGATCCACACAGTAGAAATCCAAAAACTCTGCAACTTGCCACAGCTGCCACCGTATTTCTCCATGGAACTCTCCTAAGTGAGCACCTATATCTTGAACCATAATATAAGGGTGTCAAAGCATGGAGGCTCAGGTCTTTAAATTTCCTCTCATCTCCCGTGTTTTACTGTCCCTTCTATGGAAGACTGCTGTAAATGGAGCTCAATGGGGAGGTGATGTCTGACAAGTTTGAGAAATCAGAGGATGGAAATTTATGATTACTTTTCTTGGAATTGCCCTTTATCTATCCCTTGTCTAGTCAGCCCATGGAATCTCAGAAACAAAGGATACTTCAAAAACTCTCTCTTTCAACTCTTATCAGAATCATTGCTTTTTTAATACAGAATTTTGGAATATGTGAATTATTGACCCTTCACACATTTGAGAATCACAATAAGCTCATGATTTCAGCAGTAGGAATCAAATCCCCTCAACAGAATTCTCATTAGTTTCCTCTTTTGTGATTTTGACAGCTTAAAAGGAGGGGATACCCAATAAGTATTCCTAGATTGTAAAGCAGTGAATTCTAAACCATGAGATGAAACATGCTACAATGGGAAGTGTTAGACCTAGAAAAGAACCAGGTTTTAATAAGGTGTCTGACTATTTATCATTATGTGACTAAGAACAACCAATTTTGCCTCTCTAAGGATAAGAATAAGCTATCGGATAAATTAGAAATAACGATAACATCAACTTTTAAAGCTTTGTAAGCTTGTTGAAAGTTTTAGCAAAATATACAGAATTTTTTATAATATTTATGATGCAATATAAATGTCAGTTATTACTATAATTCTGTAAGTAAATTGGCCTCCTGATAAATGGTTGATTAAGTTTGCATAAATTCCTGTTGTTTGATTGAATGATTGATTGACACAATGTGCTACTGTTTTCTCATTTCCCTTTCCAAATACTTAGGCACACATACATAGCTATAATGAGTGTGCAGCATTCAAAACCTCCTGAAATACAATGCTGCATGGTATTTCATAATGGAGAAGGATAAGTTTGCTTCCTCTTTTAATAAACACACACACACACACACACACACACACAAGTATAGTAGAGAAAGTTACTCCCTCATATTTCTTATATGGAACATCCAATTCATGGAATCTTGGATTTGGAAGGAAACTCTCAAGTCATCAAATCCAAATCATATTTTAACAAAAGTCTACTTTATAGCATGTATGAGACATAGTCATCCAGTTATTCCATCGTGGAATATAGGGACAGCTCATTCCAATTTTGGGTAGCACTAATTTTAGATAGCTGTAGTCACATTGGACTACTAGATGGTGCAGTGTATAGAGTGGTGGACCTGGAGTCGGGAAAAACCTGGAGTCAGGAAAAACCATGGTCTTGAATTCAAATATAGCCTCAGATACTTACTAGATATATGACCCTGATTGAATCGCTTAATTATATTTGCCTCAGTTTCCTTAACTGTAAAATGAGCTGGAGAAGAAAATGGCAAACAACTGCAATATCTTTGCCAAGAAAATCCAAAATGGTATCATGAATAACAACAAAAAATCAGTTCAGGCAATGTAACTGTTCAATAAGTGAGTTGAAAAAGAAGAAAGTGATGAAATATGTGAATTTTTTTTTGTCACGTTTTACCATGTGGGTGAATTTTGAGAGATATGTTAGAAAAATTCAGTCTTTGAGTATAAAATTGCACCATCTGACTCCTAAGACCCTTTTCAAGAATCTGTGATTATTTTATGCTAAAAAATACTCCATAGTTCCAAAGTTTGGCATGCATGAGTAATCAGATATAATATAATGCTAGTTCCATGACCTACATGAATTTCTTTTTTAAAAGATTTTATCATACTAGTTGGCACTTCAAAGAGCAACAGTGATTCATATGTAAGTAATGCTTTACAATTTACAAAGTGCCTTTCTTATATCAACTATATGACCAAGGACATTCGAATCTTATTTGTTCCATTTAAGAGATGGAGAAAGTGAGGTTCACAAGTGAAGTAATTTATTCAAGGTCCGACTACTAGTATAAGAGTGCATGTGGGCATAGAACCCCATGTATTCTGAGTTCAAGTCCAAAAGTATGTTGGGCTAAAAAACACTGCTTCCACCACCAGAATGATCATGATCTTGAAACTTTTCCATTTGGGTTAGAGTTGGAAAAGTAGAGAGGATGGCTTTATTTCTTTAACCACAATAAAATGACTCTAAAGTAAGAATTGCAGAGAATAGAGTCAATCAGAACTCTGTCTTCCTCTATTGAGGTGATTATAAATGAGTAGAGGTTGACCAAGCAATCTCCATTCTAATAGGATTACATTGTAAGAAGTTTAACTTTCTCTGATGGCTTGTTTCATTTGAGGTAGAGAGTATCTAAGCACTTTGATTATAAACCATAGAATAAATAGAATTGGTTTTAATGTTCCATTGAAAGAGTGAATTGTTTGCTTTTTAAAGGAACACCAATTGCTTTATCACTTTAAATATTAATGACCAACACTGCAATTTCTCTCTCTAATGTGCTTTGTTTTGGTGCCCGTCCAAGCCAGGAAGATGAAAACCCCTTTGGGGCCTGATGTAGAATATAATTTTCTCTGCAGTTTTCATTGTAAACATGATAATAAATTAGAAGTTGTAATGAATATGCATTGAGGCACCCAATGTCCTCCCACCAGTCTCTGCCTAACCTTAGTTCATTCCCTTGAGTGACATTTCAAGCTCCTACATTTCCATGTAGATTTGAGCAATCTTCAAGATAGCAGGGGGGAAGTTTAAGTTATCAAGAAACAATTTTAATTCAGAAAACATTTATTAAATGATTATCTTATGGAAAGTCCTTGGCTACACACTAATATTATCTCCTTGAAGACTGGTGGTGTTTTATGTTTTGTGTTGGTATACAATTTGGTACATAGTAGGTATTTAATGAATGCTATTGAATTTACATGGATTATGAAATGAAAGATAATATAGACCCTGCCATCATGCAGCATGGAAGATGTGACATGTAAGACATAAAGAGACAATTGTAATCTACCCCTCCTTCCAGAAAATATACATGGATAATGTTGGATACATCCACATTCCTCTTCCTGATTTCTGCATATGTTTTCATAGCATTGTCTTTCATCTGATCACCTATTCTTATAGTCATGAAGCTTTTATTAATGTTTTCTATTTATGTAGGGAAGCCATATGATTCAGTGAATAGACAGGCTTAGAGTCAAGAAGACTCATCTTTTTAAGATCAAATCTGTCTTCAAATATTTACTAGCTGTGTGATCCTGAGCAAGCCATTTTATCCTGTTTATTTCAGTTTCCTCATCTGTAAAATGAGCTGGAGAAGTAAATGGTAAATTGCTCCCACTCTCTGTGGGATTTATGATCTCATTTCTGGACACTGATGTGATCTAATGAATTATCATTAAATCAGGAATATAACACAATAGGCACTTCAGATTTTTACTGCATTGTGATTGTGATCTTAGCACTTTGAAAGATGCTAACAAAATGGTTCACATACTATTGCAAGTTAGTATCAACCTTCTAGATATTTCTGCATTGGCCTAGCTGATCATAAAGCTTCTATCTAATCAAATCACTGTTATTTGGAAATTCCCACATGTAAATCATTCACTTAATAAGATCATATAAAGCTGGATATTGCTGAAAATCAATGAACAACATCTTTTCATGCTCCCCTACATCTCTTTCTAAAAATTTACTAAAAGTTGACAGGTTGAACCTGGCTACATAGACTCCTTCCTCTTCCTCTTTGGACTCCTAACATCTTATAGTTTAGGTCTTCCCATGACCTACTGAAATGTGTTCTCAATGGGTCTGTCTGAATGTCCACTCCTTCCCTCAAAGTGTTGCCAGATTATTCCTACTAATACATAAAGTATATCATGTTACTCTCCTATTTAAGCCCTTCTTTATGAGAGAGAGACAGAGATAGACAGACAGAGACAGAGAGACAGAAACAAAGACAGGACTTCTCAACTTATTAACAAAACAGTTCACTCTTCCACTCTTCCTTTTAGCACAAGTATTTTTTTTCTCATTTGACCAATTACCTTTTTAGACAATTGAAATGCTTTTCCATTTACCCTATCTGATTGCATTTCTAGCTAGCTTTCAAGGTTTGGGCTAAATGCATTCTCTACCATAAATTCTTTGTAGATAGCTGTTTTTAGATATTGCCATCTCTGTTTCATTCTTAAGCACTTGGTACCTTTCTCTTAGGCTCTCATCAAAAGAAATGAAATTTATTTAATAACAAGAAAACATTTTAGAAATGAACATTGTCTGAAGAGCCTATATGGAATTGCTTACCTTCTCAATGGGGTTGTTGGTGGTAGTTAATAGGGAGAGAAGAAGGGAGAGAATTTGGAACTCAAAGTTTTAAAAATGAATGATAAAAATTGCTTTTCTATATAATTGGGAAAATATACTAATTTTTTTCCTGAGGCAATTGGGGTTAATTGACTTGCCCAGAGTTACATAGCTAGGAAGTCTTAATTGTCTGAGACCAAATTTGAACTTAGGTCCTTCTGATTTCAGGGCTGGTGCTCTATCCACTGCACCACCTAGCTGCCCCTAAATATTTATATATATTTTTTTTTAAAGAAGAAGAAAATGTATATGTCATGACTCTTCCAACATATTGGAAGCTCCATGTAGAAGAGAACACATTTTTTAATTCAGCTTACTATAATGGAGGATTTCTTGTGTATAACATGTCCTCATTTAATGAATATTAAATGAGTGAATGTTTTACATTTGGGAATTTACAATTAGCTTTGTTTGATGAAATAGAAACTTTCTTTGCAAAACTACAGGGACAGAAAAAATCTCCAGAAAGTTGATACTAATTTACAATAGTATATGAACTATTTTGTTAGTATCTTACAAAGTGGTAAGTACACAGTTACAATTCAGTAAAAATCTGAAGTGGCTGCAGTATTATATTCCTGATATTAATGCTAGTTTATCCATATATAGCACTCTTATTTGGAATGCGTCTGCCTTACAATATTTTTTTTTCCTTTATTAAAACTTTTTATTTGCAAAACATATGTATGGGTAATTCTTCAACATTGACCCTTACAAAGCTTTCTGTTACAAATTTTCCCCCCTACTCCCCACCCCTTCCCTAGATGGCAGGAAATGCACTACATGTTAATTATGTTAAAATACTTGGCAAATCGAATATATGTATAAATATTTCCACACTTATTGTTGTGCAAGAAAAATCATTATCTACAAGAAAAAAAGATCAGAGAAAGGAAACAATGCAAGCAAACATCAATAGAGAGCATGACAATGCTATGTTACAGTCCACATTTATTATCCCTCTCTCTGGGTGTATATAGCTTTCTTCACTGAACAATTGGATCTGCTTTGAAACATTTCACTGTTGAAGAGAGCCATGTCCACCAGAATTAATCATCATATAGTGTTGTTGTTGCCATGTATAATGATATCCTGGTTCTGCTCATTTCACTCAACATCAGTTCATGCAAGTCTCTTCAAGCCTCTCTGAAATCATCCTGCTGGTCGTTTCTTACCGAAAAATAATATTCCATAATACTCATATACCATAATTTATTCAGCCATTCTCCAATTGATGGGCATCCTTTAAGTTTCCAGTTTCTTGCCACTACAAAAAGAGCTGCCACAAACATTCTTGCACATGTGGGTCCCTTTCCCTCCTTTAAAATCTCTTTGGGATATAGGCCCAGTAGAAACACTGCTGGGTCAAAAGGTATGCACTGTTTGATAACTTTTTGAGCATAGTTCCAAATTGCTCTCCAGAATGGTTGAATCTGTTCACAATTCCACCAACAATGTATTAGTGTCCCAGTTTTCCCACATCCCCTCCAACATTCATCATTATCATTTCCTGTCATTTTAGCCAATCTGACAGGTGTGTAGTGGTATCTCAGAGTTGTCTTAATTTGCATTTCTTTGATCAATAATGATTTGGAGCATCTTTTCATATGACTAGAAATAGTTTTAATTTCATCATATGGAAATTGTCTGTTCATATCCTTTGACCATTTATTGATTGGACCATGGCTTGAATTTTTATAAATATGAGACAATTCTCTATATATTTTAGAAATGAGGCCTTTATCAGAACCATTAAATGTAAAGATGATTTCCCAATTTATTTGCCTTCCAATTATTAAGGAGATAAAGTAGTACAAAAATTATTATTCCAATTTTAAAGGCACAGCTTGAATTTAATGACTTGCCTGTGATGAGACAGCCAAAATTTGAACCCTCTAATCCAGTCTCTAATCCCACCATATTTTCTACTCCCACAATATTGTGTTTTGTTTTAGGCTGCCTTTAGTACATAAAGGAACTAAGATAATCATGGGTGTGTAATATATTCAAAACAAAATATATTGCCTTGATTTCTAAACATGTTTTATGATTTTAAAAAAGCTTTCTCTTATTCCCTAATCACCCCAGGGCCCTAATTTGTCCTTTGAATGCTGGCTCACTATATCGTCTTTCTTCTTTTATCCCTGCCCCATTGATTCTGTATTTAAAATAAAACATTCTTTTCCATTAAGTCTCAATGCCATACCACTGTGTATAAAATCATTTTTTAAATCAACCTTTGTATAAGAAACTCCTAGAGCATAGGGACAAAGTCAAGACAGTAAATCTATTGTACGTTGGAACTGAAGTAGGTGCTGGAAGTACATAAATGAAAGAAATAACCCCTATTTGCAAAGAATTAATCTGGGAAAGAAGTACACTTATAAAAATGGAGAATAAGTATAAAGACAATAAAAACAAACAAATACAAAATACTTAAATTTTGGAAAATAGAGGACCTCATATTTCCAGATGATTAGTTTTGGCCGTATTCTGGAGTAAAGTGCAATGATAATCTAAGGAAATGTTGAAACAAGGCTATTAAAAATAAAAGATGGGGCAGCTAGGTGGCGCAGTGGATAGAGCACCAGCCCTGAAGTCAGGAGGACCTGAGTTCAAATCTGATCTCAGACACATAACAGCTGTGTGACCCTGGGCAAGTCACTTAACCCCAATTGCCTCAGCAAAAAAAAAATAATAATAATAATAATAAATAAAATAAAAATAAAAGGTAAACCAAATGCCTGGCAAATATTAACCAATTTGATCCTCAATGTTCCATGGGAACTAAGTTAAATTATTAGCCACATTTTACAGGAGAGAAAGCTGAGGCATAGAGAAATTAAATGACTTGTACTCACCTAGTAAATGTTTTATGTATTAGAATGCAGCTGTTCTTGATTCCAGATTCAGTCTTCTATTTATTGTACGTAACACTTAGCTGCATCCAATTGCCATTTTGGAATATTACTAATTGTTAGGGAAAGTCCACACACTACCCCCAATATATCAACCCTAAATCAGAGCTCTCCGTATAACTTTTACCTATTTCTTTTTTTCTACCTTATTGATTAAAGTATAGCAAGTCTAATCCTTTTCCATGTT
>JAJPUD010005783.1:78922-103405 GCA_023553655.1 Myrmecobius fasciatus
AAATTTCCTAGCTGTGTGATCCTGGACAAGTCACTTAACCCTCAGTTCCTCATCCACAAAATGAGCTGGAGAAGAAAATGACAAATTACTACAGTATCTTTGCCAAGAAAACTCCAAATGGAGTCCCAGAGAGTCAGACAAGATTGAACGACTTGTAGCAAGTTGTGGTTTAAAAAAAAAAAGATATATGAGTGGAACTCATGTTGCATAAGGCAATCACAGTATAACTGAAGTCCTGCCATAACTGCAGCATAGATTACATTAACCACTTTATTGGCAAAGGATATGTACATTGTTGATGAAAAGCATTTCAATTCAAGGAAAATTTAATAAATTCAAGGCATTATGTTAGGTGCTGGGGATAAAAAGATAAAACAAAAGTAGTCACTGTCTTCCTTCTATAAGAAGTCTTTCTAGGTGCCTCTTAATAGTTATACTTTCCCTGGGTAATAATTTATGACTCATCTTTTAATTAGCTTTTATGCACATAGGTTGTATGTTGTCTATTCCATTAAACCATGAGCTTATGCAGAATAGGAGCTGTATTTTTCCTCTTCCTTGTGTCCCCAGAGCTGAGTATACTTCGCATATAGTCTTGTTATTCAGCTGTTGTTCAGTAATATCCAACTCTTCTTGATCCTCTTTGGGGGTTTTCTTGTCAAAGATGCTAGAATGTCTTGCTATTTCCTTTCCCACCTTTTTTTTTTTTTAATTTACAGATGAGGAAACTGAGGCAGATGGGGTTGAATGATTTGCCCAGAATCACACTGCTAGTGTCTGAAATCAGATTTGAACTCAGGACAATGAGTCTTCCTGACTCTAGGTATCTGGTTCTATGCACTGTGTCCCCTAGATGCCCCCTAGCATATAGGAGGGACTTTATAAATTCCTGTTACTTGACAGATAATTCTAAAGAAGTTTATATTCTACAAGAAACCAACAACCATTATATGTTATCCACTGTTCTAAGTGTGAGGAGATATAACTGCAAAAATGAATTAATCCTTACTCACAAAGGATTTACATTTTTCCCCTGAGGCAATTGGGGTTAAGTGACTTGCCCAAGGTCACACAGCTAGAAAGTGTTAAGTGTCTGAGTTCAGATTTGAATTCAGGTCTTCCTGACTTCAGGGCTGGTGCTTTATCCACTGCACCACCTAGTTGTCCCAGGATTTACATTCTAATGGGAGAAATAAGAATTACATGTTTAAGTATATATAGACAATATAAAAGAAATGTAAATCAATTAACTACAAGGCAGTTTGAGAGGAAGAATACAGTATGGAATGGGGGAAGGGAGTAGGATCAATATAGACTTTTTGTAGAAAGTAATACTTGAATCTTGAGGGAAAACAGTGATTCTTAAAAGTAGAAGTGAAATATCATATAAAGTAAATCATAAGTAAAAACCACATCAATATATATGCTTATCTATATACATTATATGACATACACATTCACACATTCATAGGAAATGCCAAATTGTTTTAGTGTGGGGTGCAGGGAGGGATTATTTACCATTTGAAGAAGAAATTAGGAAATAGCTTTTAGAGGAAGTAGTACTTGAACCTAATTTTAGAGGAAGTTTCAAGAGGTAGATGTGAGCAGGGAGAGCATCCCAAGCATAGGTAATAACCTATGCTAAGTTATAGAGGAAGAAGATGAGTGTACTGAGGTAATTATAGAAAGGCCAATAATCTATCAAATTGAATGTGATTACGTATACCATCAACAAGGGCTAATGATCATTAGAGCTGAAAGGGATCTTGAAGATCTAACTTTCACAATGTCAGTCATCAACTTTTATTTATTGAATCCTTACATCTTAGAAGAAACTCTGGACATTCTGCTAGACATTGTTCAAAATGTAAAGAGCTATAAAGGACCATTCTTAATTTCTTGAAGTCACCAATTCATTTCAATAGTTAGGTAATGGCTGGCCCATTTACTACCTGACAGTCTCTCTCTCAGCTCTTGAGCATTTTTATTGCTCACCCAGGCCTGGGTTCTGGCCCTCTCATCTCTGCCGGGGAACTTCTCCTATTTCCATTAAGTACCAGATAACTCTTATCTTCCACAAGAAACTCTTTGTGATATCCCTGAATGGCAGGGTCTTCCCTTTGTTGATTATCTCCAACTTATTATGTAGATGGTATGACTATTCCTAATGATTTGCATGCTGTTTCACCTATTGGATCCAAAGCTATTTAAGAGCAATGCCTTTTGTTTGTTTGTTTTTGTCTCTCTTTGTATTTATTACTAGCACTTAGCACATTGCCTGGCACATTGCAAGGGTTTAATAAATGCTGGTTGACTTGGGGAGCCTAGATCTATTCTATGTGCCTGTAAAATAATGAAGCTAATTAAGGAAGCTGTGCCCAGACACTTCTATCATTGTTCCATGTGTTTTCAAATAAAGTGGATGGTAGGCTTTCTGATGTGGAGGCAAAGGCGTTTTGCTTACTAGGAGGGCTTGATTAGATATTGAGCCTGGACTCTGATTTAATCTTGATTGATTAGATATAATAATCCCCAAGCTTTTTACCTTTTGTTTCCTTGAACAAGAGAAAATTAGCTTCTTTTTCTCTATCTGTTAAAAACAGGTATCTGAAAACAAAACTTCTTGAAGTGCACTTTTTTTTTTTTCAATGACTAAAATTGGTCATTAAAAATGTATGCTTTCCATTATGGCTACTTAATGGGGACTACCTAAAAGCTGTGACAGGGACAGTTGAATTAATATGGCAATGACATTGGAAAGGGAACTGTTGTGAAAGAGTAATTGGAAAGGAGCAACCAAGGGAAAACCAAGGTCAGTGAGATACTCTGCTTGCAACTCAGCTCCCTCATTGTTGTAGATCTTACTCAACTGAGCTGGTATCTAAAAGCAGATTATTTTCATTTACAACTCTGTTTTGCAAAATGCTTTTCCCTCTACCCCAAGAAAGTAAAACTACATTTTCAATGGCTTTCATCTTCAAAACATGCCAGTAAAATATTATAAGGGAGGATAGGATAAGAGAAACATGCTAATATAGAGTTGCACATTTTAGATTACTAAAGGTATTATAGGATTTTGAAGATAGAAAATCCCTTTTTGCTCAAATCTAAGTGCATGAGTTAGTAGTTATTTGCATTTTACCACTAAAAAAAGCAATGCATATAACTGTCAATTCTTATTTCTTGTTGTTCAGTCTTTTCAGTCATGTACAACTTTTTGTGATTGTATTTGGGGTTTTCTTGGAAAAGGTACTGGAATGATTTGCCATTGCCTCATTTTTATAGATGAGGAAACTGATTTAAATTAAGTGATTTGCCCAGTCATACAGCTGTTAAGTATCTGAACCTGGGTTAGAACTTATGAAGATGAATCTTCTTGACTGAAGTCCCAATTTCTATCCAATGTGCCATCTTTATAAAAAAAAATAAGTCTTTCAGGTAGTGCCCTGTTCAAATATCCAGAACTTAGTTTGAGATCTGACATTCTAGTAATTAAGAATATATGTTTTTGTCTTCCAATAATATCTATGTGAAACAAGGTGTGCTTAGTTTGCTACTCTGTGAATCAGGAAGACCTAAAAAAATCATGACTGAGACTTGAGTTTTGTCACCCCAAGGAAATCACTTAATTATTCAACACCCCTTTTCATCTGTAAAAAGAAGATAATAGCTTTTACTTTGAAGGTTTATTATGAAAATTAAAGGAGATAAACTATGTAAAGTGCTTTGCAAACATTAAAGTACTACATAAATATAGCTGGAAGACAGTGAATACTGAATTCTTGTCAATTAGAGAATTATTCAAGATCCTCCTTTAAAAAAAATCTGGAAGGGTGATATGAATTACCCAATTTGAGTGCTACTCTCTTCATTAACATCAAGAGACATGAATGATAAAAAGGACACATTTCATGTCAATATATTGTCCAAGGGTGATAGGACACCTCTTCTCCCAATGTCTCTTCCTTGTCTAGACATGAAACAGGAGTTCTTTCACCAGGGATGTTCCTCCAGGGCTCAAGCATTGCCTGTCAGACTGTGACATAATGCCTCAGTCATAATTGAAAATCAACAAATATTAGCTCTAACTTTTCTTAATTAAAATAATAATTATGATACCCAGACCATGAAGAAAGCAGGTAGCTTTCTCCCCAGAATATGTTCATACTGAGGGAAAGAGAATGAAATTTAATGAGGTCTGTTGCATTTGACCTAATTAAATACACAGCCTGCTTTATCTCTTCTTCTGCTTGGCCCCTGTAGCTCATAAATAGTTGTGGAGATCTGCTCATTGACAAGGCCACTGTAGGAAATAGGTTTCTTGCCCTTGCTATGTATTATGATTGACAATGTAATCTGTGAAAATGTTGTGGTGTCAGGAATGTTGTGATGTATGTGAAATTTCTATATTGGCCACTAGGTTTTCTCCTAATTGTGATGAAGCATGAGACTGAATTTATTGATACGTAAAATGATGGACAGGCTGGCCAGATCCAGCCCTTCTGCTTAACCTTTATAAGAATGTACCTTGACTTCTTCCAGTGCAGGTAGATAGAATCCTGCAAATAACTGGACTTAACATGGATGAGTTTTAACAATATAGACTTAGGTATCTCCTCCAGCACCTAGCACAGTATGTAGTACATAGTTGGTACTTAATAAATGCTCATCAAACTTTTAGGTTACTTCTGAGTTGGTGGTGGGTATGCTGCATGTGGAAAGAGTGGATTTGGAGTCCGAGAACTTGGATTTCTGTATAATACAAACCACTCTGTGCCTATATGTGGTTGTGTGTATTTATCTTGTGTATCTCTGTGTGTATTTCCCCTTAGAATTTTTGGCTTAAAGCATATCTTTTGTTGTGCAAAATAAAAACAAAACCCCAAACTGTGAGAATCTATAATATGCTCACTTTAAACCTGCAGGTATCCTCCAAGGCTATGAATAAACTATGACACAGAGGAACAGAAACCTAACCTGAGTGTAGAGTATAACCTCATTTTTCCCTTGCTCCACAGAAAGCTATATTCCTTTCCTCGATTTTCCTACTTTTTTCCCTTTACTTTTTCATTTGAATCACTTACTCAGTTCTGGTTATAACTCTTCTCCCAGATTTTAGGGATGCTTCTGCCTCATCTGTATGAAGAACTGTGTAAATGAAAGCTCACTGACTCATTCCAGAACCATAGAGACATTGTTGACAAACTGTATGAGGGTTGGTTAGGAATAATGTTGCTGAACTCATTTTCTAATAAGTAGATTTGGTCAAGTATTTCAGTTGTTCAAAAAATGAGCCAGAATTACCTGGGAAAGAAAAATATAGATAAAAGCTTCATTTTCCCTTCTCTTAGTACTGAGTCATATAAGTTGCTACAATATGCAAAGAACTAACTTCATTTCCTCTTTTGATTGGGTTCCAAGAATTATATTCTCTTCCTAAATTCTAAGGTCCTACAAGGCAGAGACTAATTTATATGGATCTTTGTATCTCATCACGATGTAAAAAATAACTAAGGCTTGTGTGATGTGTTGCTAGAAGAAATTCCCTAATGATCTCACCCTTCACCAAAACACATCGACATCTCCTCTCAAATTTCTAGTCTTAGAGTGACCAAGAACAGAGAGAATAAGTGATGTGCCCATAATAACATATTACAACTATATGCAGATTAGAACAAATAATGGATCCCTTTGAAGTGGGCTTACATTATTTGAGTTCCTGAAGTAAATTTCCTTTAGGCTCGGACCAATCACTATATTTGTTATAATTATAATTTAAAATGCTATGAATTTATATATATATATACATATATATATATATGACTACTTCAGAGGGTTCATTATTTGTAATTTAATTTATGTGTCAGTGTCAGAATTTGAATCTATATCTTTCAAGTTTTAATGTTGGCTGTCTATCTACTATCTTAAGTTTCTTGATATCACAGATTTAAAAAAACAAAAATTAATTGTTTTTTGAACCATAAGTAGACCTGAGTGCTAGCAAGATTTTTAAGACAGACTATAATCATAAATATATTGGTGAGATAAAAATATGGATAAGATAAAAATACAGATATTTGTATTCAGATCAATAAGCATTTATTAAAAGGCTATCTATTACATATCTTAATAACAAATGCAAAGCAATTATCTGAGAGAGGATAAAGAAAATAGCAAATAGATGGAGAAGAAAATGAGAATAAATCACACATAGAAGGTAGTATTTACATTATTTTCTTCCCCTTAACCTAGAGATTCTTAGAATAAGGAGTGAGGAAGATCACATTCCAGATTTGGGTTACAGCTAGTGTAAAGAAAGGTATGGTGAGGGGAGATATAGTGTAATGTAATGACAAAAAATATATATATTTTTTTTTGCATGGAGCATGGCATTTGCAAGGGAGACCAATGTGTAATAATACTGGAAAGGTAAATGCTTGACCAAATCCTGCCAAAAAAACACTTTTTGATGGAGCCATCAATCTATTGGAAAGAACTTTTGTTACTCGTTGCAAAGTTCTATGCTTGTCCTGATATGCTATTTTTATCAATGACATGAATGAAATTATAGAAAGCAAACTTATTAAATCTTCATATGGTAGCACATTGGAAGAGACAACCAATTTACTAAGCAACTTAATTTTAAAAATTGAAAAGACTGCAGAAAGTGGGGGAAAAACACACAAAGGAAGCAGGCTAAGTAGTAGAAATCCAATGGCAATAAAGATAAAGAATTAGACTCAAAACATCAATTTAAGTGCTTGGTGAAGGAGATCAGGCTTAACAGGAATTCATTTATAAGGATTTAGAAAGTTTAGTTCAATGGAAGCTCATTATCAGCAAATGATGTGATTGGAATATATATATATATGTGTATGTATGTATTATATATATATAATATATATGTAGTAATAAAGACTTTGTCTTAATACCAAAAAAAAAAAAAAAAGTGTTCAGATCAAGGGAAGAAAGCATTCTCTCTTTGAATGATGTCTAAAATAATGCTTTTCACTTATGGTTATCATAGTTTAAGAGGGACTTTCCTTAACCAGGAGCATTCCTAGAAGTTTGGGAAAATCACAATGAATGATCTGGATGTTATACCCAAAGGGAAAAATATAAAATTGAAAATCTTGATATGTTTAATCCTGGGTAGAAAAGATCTTGGTGGGGAGAGGATTCTAACAGGAACTTTCAAGTATGTGATGATTTTTTTTAAAATATGGAATATAAATTGTACTTGTTAATTATTTTTCCCATCAGGTACAACTTAGACTTAAGGATGGAAAGAAGACTTTTTATCAAACAACTTTGAAAAAATTTAGGAGAATAGGAAAGAGATCTCAAAAAATTGTCTAGTCCATGACCCTTAATTTACAGATGAAGAAACTGAGGGACAGTTTAGGAAATTTACTTGATGAAGGCTTTAAAATGATAAATATCTGAGATAGAGTTGGAAACCACTCCTATGATCCTAAAGCCAATGTTCTTTTTAATTTACCACAGATTTTTGGTTTTATGGAACTTAACTCTATTTCACTTGAAATATTTATATTAAAGATTGTTTATATAGCATGTTTATCATGGGTGTCTTTAGTGAACTATTCCTCAGAATAATTTTAAGTGAACATCTATTTATCTACATGCATCTATCTATCTATCTATCTATCTATCTATCTATCTATCTATCTATCTACTTGCATATATATATACATACATATGCATATGTATATATGTATGGCTATCTACACACCTATATATTGGAGTCAGAGGAACCTCAATATTTTCTGACTTCAAACCTAGTACTCTATCTACTATAACAGACTGTTTCTACAAGAAGATATATAATCACTCTTAGCTTTCATTATATAGCATTGAATTGTGTGCAACATAGATGATATATCTGAATGAAAATGAATTAAACTCAGAAAAGTATAACACAAGATAAAATACAAAAGTTAGTGGGAAGGGAGAAGAAAGGGTCAACACAGGATTTCAGAAGATATAAAAAACCAGCTGCCTTGTTAGGGTGAATTTGTATGTGGAACTCATAGTGGAAAGACTATTATGCATCATAAGTATTCAAATTAGAAGATATGTAAATCACAATCTCATCAAAATATTGACTTATGGAATAGAATCATTTATAATGAAAAGGTATTGACCCTTTGGCTAGGAGTTGCTAAACCACTGTTGGCTCAGCTTTATTCCATTATTGGTATTTTTTTTTCTTTTATCTACTATAATTCTCAAGAGAAGTTGTCTAATTCCAGAAGTATCATTATGCCTAATTACTTTTTGGATTCCTCAATAAATCAACAATCACTTATTAAATATTTACAATTTGATGTCCTGAGTATAGGGAAAAAAAAGATTAAAAGTGCCCTATCACTAAAGAAATCCTATTGTAAAAAAGTGAAATAATTATAAAAATAATCAGTTAGATACAAGATATAAACAGTAGATAAAAAATATCTCAGCTAGGAAACTACTGACAGATGTCTTTACAGAAAAAAAAGAAAGTAAAATATCTCTCTTGTTGATAGAAATGGAACTATCTAACAATATTTTCTGAAACTATTTATTAAATATCTATTATGTTCACAAAACTGAGTCTTAAAGATGTAAAGCCAAAATAGTACTTGCACACAAGGATCTTATATTCCAATGCAACAGAGAGAGGACGACATATAAATAGATATATATTTACTAGCATAGGGAATTCTCTTTTTTATAAGTTTTTTATCATATCTTAGTAGATTATATGTGTATATATTTATGTACATGTACATACTATATATATTCCTGCATATAAAGATACATGAATATAAATATATTCATCTGCATATATATATATCAATGTGTATAATTATATATATATGCAATTATCATTATTGTGTAACTATTAATGAAACAAATAAATAAATGGTTATTTATAGTAGATAAGATTGGAGAGAGTCAAAACAAATGGCTAATTTCTCCATTCTGGGAATATAACACTAACATTTAGTTGTTAGAATAAGAACAAACATTTTTTCTAAATAATTTTTCCTTATGTCTCTTTGACAGATATGGGTTAAACTCAGTTCTCTCAGAAAATAAATTATTTGTTAATTTGCCCCTCCATTCTCTCTTCAATCACCTCATTTGTCTCTCTAGAATAAGTCATATTCTCAGTCCCTTACCAAGCTCTTCTTAGATTGGAAAATGGTCATTGTGTAGAAATCCATTCCCTTAAAGCTATTGGTCTGTACTGTTAGAAAGGCTAATGAAGTGATGTTGCATATGGTTATAGGGAGAGGGAGAGAGAGTTGGGGGGTGTGGGAGGGAGGAGGGGAAGGGAAAAAAAGGATGGAGGGAAGGGGAGAGAAACACACTAGCAATCTATGTGATCAGCAAAGGACTGAAGATTCAAGGAATTGAGGGATACACTAAGCAGTGTAGAATGTTATCCAACTCCAGTCCCAACCTCTTCAGCATTTTTGAATGTTAGTAAAGAAAAAAATCCCTTAAAAATGCCACTTAGGCATATTCTCCTTGAATGCCTCAGGAGATTTTACAAGTCAGAAGACAGCTTTGGTAAGTGTAGTACAAATACTACTCTTCTTCTGTAGATATTGCTGGATTTCCTGACTACTGCAATGGCACATCCTTCAAAGTGAAGGTCCTGCAATCAAAACTGAGCCATCAGTGTGGTTGCACAGTGTGGGGGTGGAACAGAATTCATTCAGCTCCTTCTTGGCTCCATTGAAGCTGCTGGTAAACATTTAATTTTGCTCTAAAGTTGGAATACTCACTGTAAGGATAGAACCTTAGAACTGGAGGGGTACTTCAAGAACTCAATTCAGTTCAGCAAGTATATAGTAAGGATACTATTCTAGGCTCTGGGAATAGAAAGGCAAAAATGAAAAAAAAAATTTACTGTAGGTGTGTGCAGCATGTCTCCTTCAACTGCATATCTATCTATCTATATTTAAAGTGGATACTTTTTGAATATTTAATCTTAAGGAATATTACTTTTATTCATTAAGTATGCTAAAGACACTGACACTTAAGTAGGCTTATTTAAAAATAGACAAATCTAAATTTAGTTTAAAATTACAAACCTAAACCATGAAACAAAAAAAAATAAAAACTGAAAAAATATGAATATACACATATGTGCATATATACATTGTACATACACAAACACCCACACCCATACAGCCATATATATATATATTTATAAACATCATAAATATATGGATTTAGAGAGATATATTTAGACACATCCAGCATATATTATACCCACAAAGCAGTGTAGAAGGTTATCAACCCCACCCCAGCTTCCTCAGCATCTTTGAATGTTAGTAAAGAAAAACTGGGAGGACATTACAGTCTCAGTCCCCTACTAGAAGGTTAGATGTAGACATTGATGTGAACGTTGAAAGATCCTATGAATAATTTTGTTTTATTTTTATTTTTTGTAGTTTGAGATGGGTGATGCGATTAGTTCCATTTCCCCCATGAGGACAAAGGTAGAGATGTCAACAAAGAAAGTAATCATTGATTCATAGATGAAGTATATTGGAAAACTCATCTAGACCAATGTTCTCATTTCATACATGAGACAATGGATCCCCAGTTGGTTAAATAAATTGTTGAAGTATTTCATAGGTCTCTAGATTCAAAGGCCTTCTAATCCAACTCCTTCATTTTTCAGATTGAAAAAAAAAAAAAAAGAACTTCAGGGATTTTGTGTCATGACTGAAGTCACACAGGTAGTAAATGTCAGATGTAAAATTTCAATTCAGGTCCTTTGACTGCAGTGTCATTTTGTCTTTTCTATAATACCACCCTGATTCCCTGGTAGGAAGCTACAGAGCTTGAATTTTAACCTGTCCCTCCAATTCCACTTCATTCTTTTCAGCTCTCCCACTTAACTAAACTACTTAATTTTATAGAGTAGGAAATGGAAAGTCAAAGAGGATGAATTCTTGGCTCAAGGCAAATTTTTTAAGTAGTGACAGATTGGGAATTAGAACTCAGACTGGCCTGTTTAGAATATGCAACTGGCTAAATTGCAGTTCTTTGTTAGTTTTATAAACTGTTATCACCATTAAAACACCAAAATGGTAAGGTATTGCTATGATAGAGACCTGAATTCTGAGATTAAAATATTTCCAAAAGGGGAATGTGTGTGTGTGTGTTTGTTTGTGTGTAGGAAGGAAGGAAAGAAGGGAAAAAAAAGAGCGAGGAAGGGAGGAAGGAAGGAAAAAAGGATAGAAAGAAGGAAGAGAGGGAAAGAAAGAAAGGAAGAGGAGGAAGCAAGCAAGGAAGGAAGCAAGCATTTGCTCCTTTTAGCATTTTGCTTTTATAGTTAATGAGGTAAAGTGTCTGGAAGAATTTGACCCTGACTAGGCCACTTAAGGGAAGCTAGTGATTTCTGACTATCTTTCTAACCAGGGCAATCCTTTGCTATTTGTCTTGGTGCCTTGTGGTTTCACTTCACACTCCTAAAAGGACAAATTTCCGAATGTAATTTTGATTATAAAAAGGGGCAGAGAGTGGTAGAGAATTTTGATATATTGAGCTTCCCACTTTTCAAAGATTAAAATAACCTTCTACTTTCTCTCCTGAATAGCTATGGCCATTACTGCATTACTGTAACAATAAATGAGGGAATCACTGTGGTAGGGACTTAGCAAAGGTTAATTACAATAGGAAATGGATGGAGTAAGGAACCATGATGCCTACATATAAGGCATCTCTACACCACAACCAAAGTGGGCAAATGTGTTTCTCCCATAACTTACAAAACAGTTGAATGGAAGATCAAAGAAATAAGTCTTGAATTTCCTGGAAACCACTGTTTGTTTGTTTGTTTGTTTTTTTTAAACAAAACATATGATTTCAATAATGAAGGAAGTTGCCAAAGAGGAACTTCCTTTTTCTGTAATTATTTTTTTTTTATATAACATATATTCTTTGAAAATTATTTGGTACATTTAAAGGTTAATGGACAATTCTAGGTCACAAAGCAAGTTTATGCAAGGACTGGAATTTGAACCCAGGACTTAGTGACTATGTGATCAGCTCCCTACCTGCTGTGTCACACTGTTTCTAGTTAGTATATGTAGTAGGGATTTGGAGAAGATGGAGATTATATGATAACTCTGGACACCAAAGTCCTTACTAATATTTCATAGAAAAAAATAATGACCTTTATAGTTCCATGATTTTATCAGGATGGATACAGCTTTCATCAGTATTGAAGTTCACAGTCTGTCTAGGAATATCCAGTTGTTTTTCCCTAATCTAATCACTGTTATGCATATTTTTTGATCAAATGTACTACCAAATCTGGAAGATTTTCCTCCTTTTATAGATCAGAAACTAAGACTAATAAAGGTAAAGTGATTTATTCAGTGTTACAGTACTAATAAATGGAAGATTCAGTGTATGAAATCAATCTTCTGATTCTTAATTGTGCATTCTTTTTACTGTATCATGCTCTCTTCCTACCCCTCCTTCATTTCCAGTTTCTATGGTATAATTCCTATCATTGAATGCCAAAAAGAGAGGAAAAGGAAACAAACAGCAAGGATAGAAGAAGGATGCAATCAAGTTCTTCCTAGAAGATTTCAAGTAAAGATGGATTTTAGAAGTATACAGTTTCATAGTGCAAGCTGAATTAATATAATCCATAGTGTTTGTTCAAGTCCTGATGAACTCAGATTGTGAAGTGAAATTGTTCTTTTAAAAATTTTTGAGGACTTAAAGATGTAGGAGTTAGATAAAAGAAAGGAAGAACATGGGAAAATAGAGGTTCAGAGCCAATAGCTACTTAAAAGAAGAAATAAGGTATTTATTAAGAAATGAATGGTTTCCCAATAACTGTTATTAGACATTTATTCCCTAACAAAACACGAAAGAATAATAATCAGCATCAGTGGGACTACTCTTGGATAATAGAGAAGAGAAAGGGTTCAATTGCTCAAATGGTGTCATACCTTCAATTTAAACTAGAAAGTGGGAGCAAGAGTGCTAGTTATTTCTGCCTTTTGAATTCTCATATTCTTGGGATAAGAATGATGACATTGAGCAACACGTATGGCCTCATAAAATAATTAGGAAACAGATATCAGAAGCTACATTGACTGTCTTAAAACAAGTAAATAAAGAAATCCAATATAGTTGTCTCAAGTGAAAAAACAGTGGAAAAGGAAAATGATGTTTTTGGTTCTGAAGACCAAATATTAGCTTAGCTAATCTTTCAGTTTTCTCATCTACATGACAGGAACAAGAAGATCTCATAGAGTTATCAATGGGAAGGTAAGCTAGAAAATTCCTTAGAAACACCTATATCGTTTGACTCAGGAACAGGCAACACTAAAATTATATTTAGACATCACAATTGTTTATGTATTTAGAAGCAATTGTCCATAATTATCTTTTTAACAGCATAGAATCAGAAACTTGAAGGAACCTCTGTAGTCACCTATTCCAATCCCCATGTGAAAAGAATCCCCTGATAGTATACCTGATAAGTGGCTGGTCATTTAACATCTCTTGGAAAAATCTAATCAAAGCAACTGCTACCACTACTACTGCTGCTACTATTGCTGCCACACTACTACTACTAAAATCACCACTACCATCACCACTGAATCATCATCATCAGTAGCATTTACATAGCAACTCCCCCATGTGCCAGACATTGTTCTCAGAGCTTTACAATTTTTCTCTCTTTTGATTCCTACAACTACCCTGGGAAGAATATTCCCCATTTGGCAGATGAGGAAACTGAGGCAAACTGAGGTTAAGAGACTTTCCCAAAGTCACACAGCTAAAAAAACAAAAAGACTGCACTTGAACTCAGCTCTTACAGATTCCAGGTATAGTTCTTTATCCATTCTATCACATAACAGATATAATTAATTGTTTTTTTGTCTTCTTTTTCTGTTACCATCTAGTCTAAATATGCCTATTTGCAACTTCCAAAAATTTCTTTTGGTTCTACCCAATAGGGCCAAACAGAACAAGTCTATCCCCTCTTGACGTGACAACATTTCAAATACATGGGCATAGTTAGCATCTATTCACTCTCTGGTCATTCCCCCAAAAGAAAGGGGGGGGGGCTTATCTCCATTCTAAGCATTTCTGATTATTTCAATGGAATCTCATGTGAAATAAATTCAAGACCCTTCACTATTTTAATTGTCTAACTCAGGACATTCCCTAGCTTAAATATAAGAATAGAAATGAGGGGAATATTTTACATTGATAAATTGAATTTTAAATTATAATATATTTTATATACTGTAATTTGATCCTCCCAATTACCTCATGAGAAAAATTAGACAAGGTGCATATTACCATTTGGCATGTGGAGAAATTGACTCATAAAGTTCAAGGAACTTGACTAAGGTCATTTTGGTAATGTCTCAGACCTGGACATTGGACAATGATTTTCCTGCTCCTCATCCCTCTCTACTATGTTGACTCACATAAGACTAGTAAATGAAGTTGAAAGAAAGGGAGGAGGGCAAGTGTTATTGGAATTTGTAGCTCCATTAGGAAATTCTATGGATCCAAGCAGATGATTTCATGCAATCTATTCCCTTGCTTATATGTATATATGTATGTATATGTGTATATGCATATATGCATGTATGTATGTGTATTGAATAGGTATATATGTATACTTCCTATAATGCACCTGAAAAAAAATGTACATTATTATCAACTAAAAGCAACTAAAATATATACATCATTTTATGATTTTCCTCTAAGAGATAATCTTTTAAAAAGCAGCATGGTGTAGTGGGACAATTGCTGCATTTGGAGTCACGGGACTAAGTTTTAAGCTCCAGCTCTCTCTCTTGATGCCTGTGAGATTTTGAGCAAGTCATTTAATTTCTCTGGACATCAATTCCTCATCCACAAAATGACATAGTTGTACTAAGTGACCTTTAACGTCTTTTCGAACTCTAAATCCATGATCCTATGATTCTATGTAGAAAATTGATGGTGCCAATTGAGCATAGTGTTGGGTTGTGGTTGAGTTATTCCAGTCTTCTTGGATTCTTTGTGACCCCACTTTCTTGGCAAAGATAATACAAGGGTTTTTATATTATTTCTTTCTCCAACCCATTTTACAGATGAGGAAACTGAGGTAAAAAGGGTTTTGTAACTTGCCCAGCTACTACATGTCTAAAGCCAGATTTGGACTCGAGAATTCCTGACTCCAGAATCAGTACTGTAATCACTGAGTTAGCTAGCTACCCCAGAGTGTCCAGTACTGGATCTCTATTCAAAGAATCTTGATACTAGTTCCAACTTCACTATCTATCATGGATATAACCTTTTTGAATTTAGCCTCTCTTGATATTTCTTTCTCATCCCAAAGCACAAGAATATAGGCCAAGATAAAGAAGCCATCTTTTCTAATTCTCTCGTTTTGTAGAAGAGGAAATTTAAGGTCAGTGAGGATAGTCAACCTCCTTAGAATCATATAGGATCTAAAAGTCAGAAGAGGAATTTGAATCCAGGTCCTCTGATTTCATAGCTAATGTTCTTTCCATTGTGCCCTCTCTGCAGTGACCACTGATACTAATAATGATTACACTGATGCTAATTTAACTATTAATGATGAAAAAAATATATAGTATTTATGAAGTACCAGATATACTTTTATATTATGTATTTCAATTATTCAACTTTTTAAATATAACTTTTTTGAAACCATGCATTATATTCACTATTTATTGTGATTCTGGGTAGTTTTCTTGCCAGCAAGGTGGAGCTAACAATGCAATCCTATAGTACCATAATATACACCTGGTTTATTAACTGCACCCTCCCTCCCAATGCTACCATAAATATATTAGTTCATGTGAGGACTTAATTTCTGCTCGAATTTTTGGGATAGAGAAACATCAATATAAATTAATGAACTGGTACAATATATTTAATAGTATTAAATAACAGTAGCAGTAGCAGCAATAATAGTGTTAATCCCACAGGAACTAGCAGTCATAGTAATAGCAGCAGCAGTGGTAGGAGAAGGAGGAGGAAGAAGGTGAGGAAGAAGATGAGAAGAGTAGAGTAGTAATGGTGGTGGTGGTGGTGGATGGTAATAACAGTAGTAGCACTATTATTAGTAGTGATGGTAGTAGTAGTCTATCTGGTTAGGATAAAATTATAGAGTCTTTTGATTTCCAAGATAAGAAATTGATACTTGTAGAGTAGTCAAAGAGAAGTCATTGAAAGTTTTTGAGGAGATTGACAAAACTGAAATTTTCACTGAGAAAATTAATTAGGAAGTGGTGGGCAGAATGAGTTAGAGAGGGAATGGAAGAATTCCTAGCCTTTGCCATTTGTTTCTTAGAGAAGTAAAAAGGATTTGCGCTCTGGTGATGGCAATAGAATGACAAAAAGAATAGACAGGTCATCTTAAAGACTTGATGACTGATTTGATTTGGGGGTGAAAGAGAGAATGGGAATTTCACATGATTCTGAGGGTTCTATTCTGGGTGACCAGGAAGTTACTAATGTCATTAATAGAAATAGGCTAGTCAAGAGAAGGAACCCTTACATCTAATAAGTTTCTTCTCTTCCTTCTCTTGACTAGTCTATTTCTATTAATGACATTAGTAACTTCCCGTTCACCCAGACTATTGTTATTTCAATTGAAATCAATGAAGTCTTATATACATGGTTCATCTGGCTCACATTTCATTCTGCATCAATTTATGATATCTTCCCATGTTTCTGCACATCTCCCATATTCATTGTTTTATCCAGCACTGTCATATTCCATTACATTCTTATTCCAAAATTTGCTCAACCATTACCCAATGGATGAACAAATTGTTCGTTTCTAATTATTTGTTTTCACCAAAAAGTACTACTATGAATATATGAATGCATAAGAGACCTGAGTTTCTTACCTTGATTACCTTGGGATATGCCTACTTAATACAAACTCTATTTGAGAAGTTTGTATGATTGGGGGAAAGGAGAAATGCAAATAATTAAAGAATCCCTAATCCCTAAATCCCTCAATCATTCTAAGTGTGTGAAGATGAAGCAAAGATTCAGTTGAGGGATGAAGATGAGAAATAGGGATGGAGCACAATAGTGAGTTCATCAGGATCCTGGAGAAATGTTTTAAGGAAAGAGGAGAGGAGAATTGGCTCAAGATTAAGTTGGCCTTGGGAAGAAGGAAGGATACCTATACTCTGAAACATAAAGACGGGAGAAGATGGATGCATAAAGATTTGAGGTGATAAGTAAGGTGTTGAGACAGCTCAGAGATTTGGAAAAGGAGGCACCATAAAATAAATGGTTTTGCATTATTCAGTGAAATAAATAAGAAAGATCACCTGCAAAGAATGCAAATAGTGGGGATTAGTCAGGGGTTTGGGCAGAGTTTAGCAAAAGTTTGGAAGGGTTGCTATGGAGATTGAGATCCTGAGTTAACACAATATCTCATTTTATTTATACTCTCAGTGCTCAGAAAATAGCTTCCTCAATCTTGTCATTTTAATGCACTATGCCAGATTTGAAAATAACTACAAATTGGCTTAATGATTTTAAATAGAACCTGAGTAGAATAGTAAATAGGGTAGAGAATTTAGAGTTAGGCAGTATTGGGTTCAAATCCTACCTCTGAAACTATACCACCTTGGTGAAGGTATTTATGACTTTGCTCCCAAGCATTCCTTAGACCTTGTTCCCAAAGACAGTCAGTTTAGATGACAAATGTTCAGCACATGTATGTTTGTTTTATTTTATGTGTGTGAGAGAGAGGAGATAAGGGTTAGTGGATGGGATTATTCTTTTTGCTTAAAATTTTTACTACATAATGTTATTTCAATGTCCTCCAGATTGGTTTTGCTGCCTTAAATGTCTCCCCATTTCAGTCTATTCTCCACTCATTTGCCAAAGTGATATTCCTAATGTATAGATTTAACCCTGCCACATCGTTCTCCCCATACTGATTTACCTCAGTAGTTCTCTATTATCTGCTAAATCAAAAATATACTCCTCTTTTTTGCTTCTGTTCCCTTTTAAAAAAATATGGTCGCTTTTTCAAAATTTAATGTAGAAATATAAATAGCTTAATGTAAGCAAATTCCTTGTGATTTCTCATTCCTGTTTACCTTTTTTATGCTTCTCTTGAGTCTTGTATTTGAAAGGCAAACTTTTGATTCAGTTCTGGTCTTTTCATCATTAATGCTTACAAGTGTTTTATTGCATTGAATATATCTGTTTCCTCCTTTAAATGATTATATTCAGTTTCACTGTGCAGGTGATTCTTGTTTATAATCCTAGATCTTTTGTCCTCTGAAATATCATATACCAATGGCTCCGAAGTTTTATTATAGGAGCTGCTAAATCTTATATAATCCTGATTATGACTCCATGGTACTAGAACTTTTTTTCCTGTTGCTTACCATATTTTCTTCCTGACAAGGGACCTTTAGAATTTCATTACAATATTCCTGAGAGATCCTTTGGGATCTGTTGTAGGAGATGGTCAGTGCATTCTTTCAATTTCCATTTTATTCTTTGGTTCTAGATTATAAGAGAAGTTTTTCTTGATAATTTCTTGAAGAAATGATTTCTAGAAGTTTTTAAAATTATGATTTTCAGGTAGTCCAATAATTCTTAAATTATCTTTCCTCAATCCATTTTCCAGGTCAGTTGTCTTTCCAAAGTGATATTTCACTTTTTCTCTTTGTTTAAATTATACTGATTTTATTTGATTGTTTCTTGATGTCTCATAAAATCACTAGCTTCAACTTGATCAATTGTAACTTTTAAGGAGTACTTTTCTTCAGTGAATTTTTGTATATCTCATTCCATGTGACCAATTTTGTGTTTTAAGGAATTTTCCTCAGTGGATTTTACTATTAGTATGTTATTAACCTTGTTTTTCAAAACATATGCATAGATAATTTTCAACATTCACCCTTACAAAACTGTGTTTGTTCTGAATTTTTCTCTCCTTTTCCTCCACTCCCGCCTAGATGGCAGATAATCTAATATATGTTAAACATGTACAATTTTTCTATACATATTTTCACAATTATTATGCTGCACAAGAAAAAACAAATCAAAAAGGAAAAAAATAAAGAAAAAAAATGTAAGCACATAACAAAAAATCCATACTCAATCCCCACAGTCCTTTCTCTGGGTGCAAATGACTCTCTTAATCACAAGACCAATGGAACTGGCTTGTATCATCTCATTTTTGAAAAAAAAATCACATCCATCAGAATAATTATCATAATTTTACTGTTGTGGGTACGATGATCTCCTGGTTCTACTCATTTCACAAAAACTTTTCAACTTAATATAACAAAAAATATCCATTTTGCATTCCATAATGTACATTAGTTCTTCTTTGGCCACAAATTCCTTCCTTCTCCACAGATCTTAGAGGTAGACTATCCTTTGTTCTTGTATTTTGCTTATAATATCACTCTTTATGTCTAATTTATGAACTCATTTCAACCTTATCTTGGTATAGGGTCTTAGGGGTGGGTCATTGCATAGTTTTCCCAATTTCCCCATCAATCTTTGTCATATAGTGAGTTCTTATCCCAGAAGCCTGGATCTTTGGGTTTATGAAACAATAGATTACTATAGTCATTGTTTATTGTGTTTTGTGAACCTAACCTATTCCACTCCTCAGTGGATTTTTATATTTCTTTTTACCATTTGGTCTATTTTTAATGTATTTTTTCTGTAGCTTTTTTTTCCTGCCTTCTTTACCATGTTGATTATTTTTCATTATTTTCTTGCATCACTCATTTTTTCCCTATTTTTTCCTCTACCTCTCTTATTTCATTTTTCAACTCATTTTTGAGCTTTCCCAGGAATTCTTTCTGAGACTGAGATTAATTCATTTTTTTTCTTTGAGGTTTTGTATGTAATAGTTTTAACTTTGTTGTCTTCTTCTAAGTTTATGTTTTGATTGTTACTGTCATCATAATAATTTTCTCTAGCCAGGATCATTTTCCTGCTATTTGCTAAGTTTTCTAGCCTATTTAAATCATACTCTTCTCCTGGCATGGAATGGCCATGATACCAACTCTTTTTTTTTTTTGTGATTCTGCTGTTTTCAATTCTATAACTTTTCAGTTCTTCTAGAATCTAAGGAGGGATTTGTTTACTATTCTTCTGGCTGTGTCCTAGTATCTCAGTGACCTCAAGCACTTTTTTCCAGCCCAGAATTGTGAGCAGGATCCCCAGGTTTAATCATCCTCCTTGCCCTGGGAATGTAACCTGAATCCACCATTGGGTAATAAAATAGTCCTGTGCTCATTTCCAGCAAAGGAACACTTATAGTTTTCTTCTAACCAGTTATTTAATCACTTTACTTTTGGGGGGCTGAGAGCTTAGGAATCTGTGACTGTATATGGTATTTCAGTTGCCTCCATGGCCTGCTGCTGGTTTTCTGGAGTTGCATGATTTGTTGTGCTAGATTGTTGCTAACCTTCTAAGTTGTCTTAAGTAAGAAAATTGTCTCACCCCATCCTTTTGTGTGTTTTGATGCTCTGACATTTCTTGAGAGGCATAACATAAAATTATAAAATTGTAAAATTTGGGCTAGTTCAGCCAAGTCTGCTTTTTCTCTGCCATATTGGTTTGCTCCTATCATCACCATTTTGGTGACCACAGACTACTTTTGAACAAAAAAGACTTTTAACTAGTTCTCTCCACCTCCTCATCTTTTACTGTGTCATGGCTTGGGCATCCCTACTGGGTATTGTCCTACATGATAGAAGTAAAATCTAAATATTGAATTAATAGATTTAAATCTAAGAGAAAACGTTGAAATCATCCAGTTTAATCTTGTCCTTCTTAGAGTATGCCTAAAGAAAGGAAATGTCTTGCCCAAGACCACAAAGTATTATTAATAGCACAATGAATATTCAAATTTTGCCACATATCTTTTCATTTTTAATTTCAATTCATTCTCACAGAAATCATATGTGATACTATACTATTATAATTATATTTTTACAAATAAGAAAAAAAAACACCTTTAAGGATCTGATATAACCATGCTTAAATAGAAATGGCAAAATTTGAAACCAGGTCTTTTAGCACAAGAACCAGCACTTCTTCCATTTTATTATGCTGCATATACCTGCAGATAAACTAAACAGACTATCTCAGAATATAGGTCACTTGCCACTCATGCCTGTCAACTAAGATCACAAATATCACACACAATGAGGCATTGAGGACTAGATGCTTTTATCTAATATAAGCACACTCTTTAAATTAATTGGCACCAATTGTGAACAAGAATAAAAGAATCTGTTCAGTTTATCTGTCTCTTTTGTAAATCTTGTGTGAAACCCCTCCCCCCAACAAACCCAATTCTGACTGAATCAATATGTATTTCTTCAAATAATAAATTGATTTTATTGCGGTCTTATTATATCAAGCTCATTTCCCAATATGCTTTCTCCCTTGTAACTAATTTAAAAATATCATAATGAAACCAACATTTTACCCATGTTTGGTGGTATATGTGCCATTCCACACACATTCCATACTCTCCTGTCTTCTCATTATTTACTCTTCCCCTCCCTCCCTTCCCCCCTCACATTGCATCACACTTTTTATTGAGTGGAAAGAGAAACATGTTCCCTCCTCTTTATCTAAGAGTAAAACTCATAATACTACTATAGAATCTTTGCCTCCTTTGGAATAATCTTTCAGTATTGATGGTTGCTAGCTTTACTATTCTATTATACTATTATAGCAGTATGAAATAAAACATCAACATTATTTTAATTTACCTTTAACTTCTTGAAATTTGAATAATCATCTGATATGATCAAGACTAATTTGCATTCTGAAAATTGTTTATTCATATCATCGAATAACTCATGTATTGAATAATTCAGTTTTATGTACTTGTGTTGTTTCCTATATATGCTGTATACTTAGATATTCACAAGCATTATTTGAAAGAAATATTTATTTTTTTTCAATCTCTTCTTTGTTTTCTTGTGATTTCAAATCCTATCAAAGATATTTGCTGTTTGTGTAATTGTAGGAAAGCCATTTAATCTTTCTAACTGAATGAATCATTAAGCACTATGTGCCATGCAATGAATTAAGCAGTAAGCATACTGATTTAAAAGTCTGTGTAATCTCTGCCCTCAAGGAGCTTATATGGTTATAGAAGTCAACAGCAAGTGTGCAGAAATTGTAGCAGCAAGGGATGATAAGTAGCATTATATGACATTATAATGATGCGTTTTTAAGAAATACTAAAATTGATTATTATTCCCAGAATGAGAAATATAAAGGAGGTAGGAGAGTAGATTTTAAGGACGATGGCATGAATCAAATCAGACTATAGAATAGTAACATTGGCTTGGACCAGATATGGGGAAGCCTTTCCATTCAATAAAGTACTAGGTTCGAAGAGGAGCTTAAAACACATAAGCTTGATGTGAAGATGGCCCATAAATACCCTAAGATATCTTTGTCTATAATAATACCTCGCTCAAGGTGTTATTGTGAGAATTACATGAGAAAATGTATGGAAAAGAAGTCTTTGAAGTGCTTAAGAGAATACATAGATGCCAGTTAGTATTAAGATATGACAATATAATATTCTTGTAGAAGGTTTCCCTACCCCTCACTCCACCCCTGTTCCCTCTACAAGTACCTTCCCTTTGAGAAATCTCCCAATTATACCAATATTTCTTGTATAATTATTATTATTATTATTTTTTTTTTTTTTTGCTGAAGCAATTGGGGTTAAGTGACTTGCCCCAGGGTCACACAGCTGTTACGTGTCTGAGACCACATTTGAACTCAGGTCCTCCTGACTTCAGGGCTGGTGCTCTATCCACTGCGCCACCTAGCTGCCCCTCTTGTATAATTTTTTTGGCATCTTGTCTCCAACATTAGAATGTGACCTCCTTTAGGGCAGGGGTAATATTTGTTGCCTTTGTCCTTGGTGCTTAGGACTGAGCCTAGCATATATTAAATAGTTAATAAATGTGGATTAAATGGCTGACTTTTTTGAAAAGCATTATTATTTATCAAAGATATAAGCATAAACTCCAAATAAACTTTTTGTCTCTGATATAACTGCATATAAGTTGAAATATATTGAATATACTTTTTTATTTCAGATTTTCCAGAGGAACAAAGGATATCCCATCATCCTTGAATCTATGGAAGCCATAATTAATAGAAAGAAAATCCCCTTTCCTATTTTAGAAGTCCTCAATCAATAAATGATAGAAAGAATTCCTCTAGCTTATGACCCCAGATACTCTAGGGAAGAAATTATGTTTTAAACAATGGTAAAGGAAGAATACTTTGCCATTGAGATACTTGAATTTTGATACTTAGTTTCAAGATGCACATTGAAAAAGAGGTAATTTTTTAAAAGGGGGGGAGCTATCCAGACTTTATTAAATGAATACACATGATCCATTCCTAATGAGATTGTCCAGTGCATCAAACTGAACTGTCTATTCATTTTTTTCCACCTGCCCCCATAATGGCATCTATTTGCTTGGCCCCCACACAACAAGGCAGGATTTGTAAGCAGAGTCCCATTCATTAGTTGCCTATTTAAAGGCCCTGACAGAAATCCCTGTGAAAAGCTTTTCAGGTCAAATTCTCCTTTAATGACTTAGCCCATTCACTCAGGGTGGTAGGGGGAAGCATAGTGATTCCTTGACTTCTACCACTAGAAAGACAAGAAAATGTTTTCATAGAGCTTTACACGTGCCTTGCTTGCTAAGCAGGAGGTGTTGATGAAAGACCCAACTTGGGGTCTGAGAGTTGGAGCTGATTTAAAAAAAGGAACCTTTTATATAGACCTTAGAACATATAATCTTCAAAAAAACGAGTTATGGTTTGGAGATTCAAGTGCTTTATGGGGCTTTTCTTTGGCTTATTTCCTCTGCAAAGTCAGGTTTTCCCTGGGGGATTAATCTAGTGCTTGATTGGTTCCCTCAGAAAATGTTTAAATATCACATTATGGGTGAATTACATTTGTAGTTACCCTTGTTAAAGTCAAAGGACAAACAGAATTAGTCTGTTTCAACAGCTCAGCCTGGATTTTAAGGGTTGAACATAGAGAAGGCGAGGATATATGAATATGTAACACTGTGTTGAAATATCCATACCACTCTACCCCATGTATCCATTAGCAAACACTGTATTGGTGTGCCTACAAATACTCACAAATAATGTTCCCTTCAGCTTTTGAAACGATGTAAGGAACATAAATGGCATATCTTGGGGTTTGTAGCGGATCTCTATCTGTTATTCTCTAGAATTGTTTTCCTTATAGCATTTGCATAAAACCATAAAGAGACTCTCCATGAAATCCCGTTCTCTGCTTCCCCCTCTCATTAACCTCTGTCTCCCCTTCCCTTTATCTTTTTCTTCCCTCTCTCTCTCTCTCTCTCTCTCTCTCTCTCTCTCTCTCTCTCTCTC
>JAJPUD010005783.1:103415-121662 GCA_023553655.1 Myrmecobius fasciatus
TCTCTCTCTCTCTCTCTCTCTCTCTCTCTCTCTCTCTCTCTCTCTCTGTCTCTTTATCTCTCTGTCTCTCTCTTTTCTTTCTCTCTTTTTCTCTATTTCTATTTTTCTCTGTGTCTCTCTATCTCTCTTTGGAGTCTGGGAAACATAATATAGAGTGTGAGAAGTATGACCACAAAATCACCACACACACACACACACATGTATATGTAAGTATGTGTGTATAAGTATGCATATATACATATATAATGTAACAAAATAAAAAAATGACTGTTTTTAAAATTAACTGTCTTTATTATTTTAAATTTAAATTGGACCTGAGAGACTTGAATAACTGGTAGCATGTCAGCCTTGCAGTGAGAGGACCATGCAACCAGGTGGTGTCTCTGATTTGTATGCTACATAAAAATCTAATATCTAAGAGTCTCAGGCAACTTTCTAACCCAATATGAGAGTTGATGTGCTTTTTTGGTGGTGTGGGAGGTGTTTCCTCATTTTGAATTCTCTTTAATATGGAATCCCATGAAGTCTGAGTTCTCACACAAACAAACATAGAGACCTATTAGTAAAAGAAAGCACCCAACATTAGGCTAACTAAACCAAGCTCTTTTCTACTTTGGGCAACATGCCCAAACAAATTTTAGTAGGGATTTTGCCCAGGGCCACCAAGACAATTAATTCAATGGGTGAATTAATGCATACAGATGTGAAACAAAGTTTGTATGTGTGACCTTCTTGGTATAATGATGGATTCTTAGAAATATGTAGGTGGTGGCAGGGAGATTGATGAGATGTTAGAACCCAAAAGCTTTTTTGTAATGCTTGTCTTAAACAGAATGTAAAATCCAGAATACTAGGATAAGAAGCACATGGGGCTTATTTGAGATACATTTAAATTGTGTGGGTGAGTACTTTGTGATCCAATTATTTTTAAAAGGAAGAGACAAAACATAAAACAGTGGAAAGAACCCTGGACTTGGGAGTCAAAAAACATGGGCTTAAGTCCTGTCTTTGACAATAATTAACTGTATAACTTGTGGCAGCAAGTCACTTAACTTCTCTTGGGCCCAGATTTTCTCATGCAGAGAAAGAATAATTATTCTATTTGTATTAGAACCACCAACAAATAGTTGAGGCTATAGTCTATAATGGATATTCATTAAGAGATTGTTGAATAACTTACTGATCTCTAAGTTCCCTCCAGTGCTAACATTTATGATTGAGCAAAACAAAATACACATGCACATATACACACGCGCACACACACACACACACACACACACACACACACACACACACAAACACCTCCCCCAAATCCTAAATGTGACCATATTAGTTGTATTTTAGCCTTTTGTAACCCTTCTTTAGATATATCCCCAATATATATTATGGGGGATACTTGAGAGCTATCCACTTTTGGAGGTAATTAGGTTCAAGATATGCTTTCTTAGCTTCTAAGTGTTGGGATATACAGAGAATAAAAAATATTTTATGAGGAGATGTTAATAAAGTTAACTACTAAATAAAAGCAAGCCCAAACCCAAAAGAAAGTGCCTGGTGGTCAACTGCTGAGGCTATGGGAATATCAGGTTCCATACAGATATTGATAGAAGCAGAACCTGGGATTTTGCTTATTTTGGGAACTCCCAAATTGAGAAATTCTCTCTTAATAAATGTCTTTTTTCTTAATGACTTAGAATGTTAGAAGTTAGGTGGAGCACATAGTTTAAAGGATTTGTCCAAAAGTGTCTCTCAGGGATGAGACTTAAATTTAATCTGTATACGTTTATTGCTAGTAATGATAGTTACCACTGATAATAGTTCTCTGTGGGCATCTAATACTAACACTATTGCTAGTAACAGTAGTTACCATTAGAGATGTATATGAACTGATGCTAAGTGAAATGAACAGAACCAGGAGATCATTGTAAATGACAACAGCAAGATTATACGATGATCAATTCTGATAGATGTAGCACTTCCCAACAAGGAGATGATTCAGACCTGTTCCAGTGATCTTTGTGATGAAGAGAGTCATCTACACCCAGAGAGAGGATTGTGGGAACTGAGTGTGGAATCACAACATAGTATTCTCACTCTTTTGGTTATTATTTACTTGAATTTTATTTTCTTTAACATTTTTCCCTTTTTTGATTAGATTTTTCTTGTGCAGCAAGATAATTGTATAAATATGTATGCATATATTGGATTTAATATATGTTTTTTTTTTACCATGTTTAACATATATTGGATGGTTATCTAGAAGGGATGGGGAGAAGGGGAGAAAATTGGAACACTAGGTTTTGCAAGGGTTAATGCTGAAAATTCATCCACACATATCTTTTGAAAATTAAAAAGCTTTAATTAAAAAAAAGTTGTTAAAAAAAAAAACAGTAGTTACCATTGATAATAGTTCTCTGCAGTGGATAAGGCACTGGACCTGGAATCAGGAAGATTCATCTTCCTGAGGTCAAATCTGGTCTCTAACATTACCTTTTTGACCCTGAGCAAGTAACTTTATCATTTTCCTCAATTTCCCCCCCCTGTAAAAATGAACTAATGAGCTGAAGAAAGAAATGGCAATCCATGCCAGTGTCTTTGCCAAGAAAACCCCATTTGACATCACAAAGAATCCGATATGACTGAGAACAATTGAACAAAATTGTTCTTAGATTCTTATATAAAATACCATAGATGTTATCTCAGCAGCAATTTGCTATAAGTGTTACCATTATCTCCATTTAACTGAAGAGCAAACAGAATCTCAGAGATGTTAAATTAATTTCCCAGGTCATCACAGCTAATAGGTATCAGAAATATGATCTGTATTTTCTTGAGTCCCAAATTTAGCACTTTTACAAAATGTAGTACTTGTCTAATTCCAAGTTTTCTTTTGATAAGTGCCTCGAAAACTAGAGAAGGTGTCATTTTTGCCCCATTCTAACCTCTTTGCTTTTTATTATTTGCTTTTTATTAATCAACCATTGGTTTGATTTCTAAAGTAAGAAATTTGAAAGAAATTATTATTTTCTGTACAGTGTGTCTTTGGGTGTCTGATGATTTTGATTCAGAAAATTCATTTAACTCGAGACACTTTCCTTTCCTTCCCCTCTCCTCCAACTCCTTTGAAAATATTTTTCCCCCCTTTTTAGTGACTAGACTTAGATACACAGAACCTTTCAAAAGCAGTCCTGAGCATTTTGTTTTAGGCTGCATGCTAGGGAAAAAAAATGTAAGAAGCTAGCTTGGCAATGTGCTAAGTCAGACTTTGCTTGGATTCATAGCTGCAGGTCTACAATTTAAACGGTACCAAAAGTAAATCCCAGCTTTTTAAAGATGAGGAAACTGAGGTCCAATGGGATATAATAAATTTTTCAAGATCTTACAAATAGTTATTTTTCAAAGGCTGTATTTGAACAAAGTCCCTGCCAATCTAAAGCAGTGTTAAGTCCACGTCATGGATGAAAAGTCCCAGGTCTTTATTCCATATACCTGCACTTCCCAGACTAGAGAATTGTAGATGAAATAAGGATTTTTTTTTGCTGAGGCAATTGGGAATAAATGTCTTGTCCAAGGTCACCAGCTAGAAAGTGTCAGGTGTCTGAGACCAGGTTTTAACTCAGGTCCTCGACTTCAGGGCTGATGCTCTCTCCACTGTGTCACCTAGATGCCCCTAGGATTTCTGTTTTGTTTTAATGTTTGTTTTATTTTTAGATTTATTGAATTGCTTTAATATGTCAGGCCTACCATCTACTACTCTTGGGTAAATAATTTCACTTTCTGGAATTCAGTATCTTCATTTTTAAAATTAAAAAAAAAATAGTGTCCATTGATGTATGCATGGTAAACTGCTCTCTAAATGGAATGGCATACAATTGTGCTATTGGGAATAATAAATTCAAAGAATTATTAGATTTGTTTAAACCGATATGAAAGGAGATAAACAAAGCCAGTTGACAATAAAATTTGACAATAAAATAAAACACAAACATGTACACACATTAAAAAGGAACCAGGATTAAAAAACAAACAAAAATAATTGAAAAGAATAAATGTAGAAAACAGATTGTAATAATAGCTAGCATTTACATAATGCTTATATTTTACAAAACACTTTACATGTAATATCTTCTTTCATATTTACAACCCTGTGAGGGAGGTATGATTACTATCTCCATTTACAGGTAAGGAAAAAAAAAGAGAGACAGAAATTCAGTGACTTGCCCAGGTTCACACAGTTGTAAAAGGGTCATGGATAGCATTGAAATGGAGATCTTTTAGATTCCATGTTCTCTACCCACTGTGCCTCTAGTTGTCTGAGATATATCTCCCTTCTCTCATCAGAAAGGCAGGAGAATAATCAAACAGAAAGTTGCATATTTATAATATTGGTATTTTTCTTTAGGCTTTTTTTCTTCTTTGCCACAATGGAAGGTCTGATTTTTTGGCAAAGAATGGGTTATCCCTAAATGATATTTTTGCAAAAAATGATGGGGGGGGGGAAGAAGTGTCAATAAACCTGTTAAAATGAAACAAAACTATTATTTTAGCAGGAGCATGGAGGCAGGCAGACTGGATGATCTCTCAAGGCTTTAGCATTAAATCTGTGACCCTATGACTTAATATTTTAAAGAATCCAATTATTGTTAACATCATCTTGTTTTCCCAATATCTTCTTTTTCTTGTTTTTCTACTTAGCAAACCATCCTATTAAACAAAGAATACAAAAGAAAAAAGAAAAAAAAAACAGTTCATCAAAATTATGAATATCACGTACATATCCAAGTATGATATTCCATATTACTTTTGAAATCTTGTTCCTCACCTTTTCAGTCAAGAGTATTCTTATATCTTTTCTTTTGTTCCTCCTATAACTAGTCATTGGGGATAATTCTCTGTGGTTCTATATCTGATTTTCAATTCTTTTGTTTCAGGTCATATTTTTCTGCCATTCCTCCACCTTCCACTTTAGGTCCATTATACAATTTCTGCAATAAGTGCTTGTTAAATTGAAGCAGATCTCTTCCTTGTTAATGCCTTTGAGAGAGGATAAGCAGCAGTGGGCAGGGGAAGAATGAAAGTCATAATTGAGCCTGTTAATTTTCCTTCTTTGTTTTTCTAAGCAAATATTTCCAGCAGAAGAAATGAGAGGGAAACAAATGAGTTCAACGAGTGTCTTAGATCATTAGGGACTTGTGTCCTTGTTACCCCATTAGTTCAGATTCCAACAGTGCTTTACAGTTTAGAGACCTTTCCTTGCAAAAATGCCCAATTATTATTTTATTATTTTTATTTATCAGAAGAAATTAAAGTTCAGAGCACTGACCTGACTGGCCCAAGGTCATATGACTAATAAGTGGTATAGCCAGTTAGTCCTCAAATCCAGATCTTATCATTCTAAGCCAAGTGCTCTGTTCCATCAAAAACAAACTAGAAAATGTTGGATCTCCTGTCATTTCTCCTTTTTACATGCTAGTTGAAAGACTTTTGCTATATTTCAGGTCTACAGGGCAGAATCTTTTCCTAATATTATAAAATGCTTTATAAAAAAAGAGCCCACAGGATGTACTTTCTGGAATCCTGCCACGGCCTTAAGCAGATCACCTTAGCCTTATTTTGGTGAGTGTGTCTGAGTAGGATGCCATCAGGAGAGAACATCTTTCCCTGTAACTTTCCAGCTTTTCTTTTTGCCTGAAGGACACACACACACACACACACACACACACACACACACACACACACACATTTGCTCCTTTCCAAAAACTACCTGAATCCTCCAATTGATGATTCTTATATAGGAAATTCAGTCTCTTCTGTCCCAGGAGATTCAGGGATGTAAAGTCAGGCATTAGAAAAAAATAGAGCATTAGTCCCTCCAATATGAAATTAGGAAACAATTTGATGTGGTAGAAAGAGTTCCAAAGTTGGACAGATAAAGCCTGAGCATAAATTATGACCTTACCATTTATTAGCTGGATGACTTGAGTCAGGTCATTGGACTTCACAAATTTTCCACACCTATAAAGTGATGTGGTTGGATTTAGATGATGATCTGAGGTCTTTTGCAAGTCTATTAGATGGTGCAATGTCAATTTACTTTTTTAGACTTCAGTTTTTATTGCTGTAAAATGAGGGGAAGCCCTTTCTAGGGCAGGTAGTTGGCACAGTGGCTAGAGTGCTGACCCTGGAGTCAGGAGGACCTGAGTTCAAATACCATTTCAGACACTTACTAGCTGTCTGCTCCTGGGTGAGTCACTTAACCCTGTTTACCTCAGATTCCTCATCTGCAAAATGAGCTGGAGAAGGAAATGGCAAAACAGTCCAGGATCTGTGCCAAGAAAATTCCAAATGGGGTCACACAGAATAGGACAGGCTGAAATACTTGTACAACAAAATTCTTTTAAGTTATGATTTAAAGGTGTGTTTATGTTCCTCTAAGACTGATATTAAAAATTTTAAAGGAGAGAGAGATATAGTAAGAGTCAAATACAGAGAAAGAGAGAGAGAAACAGAAAGAGACAGAAAGGGAGGCAGACAGAGAGACAGTGACAGAAACAGAGATAGAAACAAAGAGGGAGATAAAGGAGAGACAAAGAGACAGACAGAAGACAGAGACACAGATAGACAGAAATAAGGAGAGACCAACAGAGATAGAATGAGTGAATGTGTGTGTGTGTGTGTGTGTGTGTGTGTGACAGAGAGAGACAGACAGACAGACAGAGACAGACAGAGACAGACAGAGAGAAGCAGAGAGGAACATATCCTTTTCACCAATACTGCTCTATTGGCCATTCATGTATGGAGTTGAAAAGGTACTTGGATTTTTGAGAGGACAAAAGGGGGGAAAATGAAATAAAATAAAAGGCATGTTAAAAATTGATTTTCTTTAGTTTCTTGGCTCGGGTCCCAAACCGAAAGAAGTTGTTTTGGATTTCATCCTAGTTCTCATTTGGGCACATCACAAAAGCACAGCATAATTTGTCACCAGGGGTAACACGTGTGTAAAAGATGGGAGCCGGAACAACGACCAGGACCTCGTTGAAAACCGAGGTCACAGCTGAAGTGCAGTCTGCCCATGCCACGTGATTCTGGTGCCTCATTCCCTGGGCACCGAATTCCCCTCGCAAACGTTTTCCTGTCTATGCTTTTGGCACAAGGAGATGGAGAAGGCTGCTGGCTTCCGCTGTCTCTTCATGCAGCAGGAGCCTCTCGGGCCGGTTGTCTCACTAATAGCACCCGACTGGGAAATGGAGGGAGACAAGCTCTAGGTAGGAAATGGGGTGATCACTATGGTTTGGGACGAATGTACTGCCTAATGTGGAGATGGTCCAGGAGTCCCTCTGGAAGGTGCTGCTTCTGTTCCTTCCAAGTAAGACACAGAGCAAAGAGGCTTCCCAAGTCCTCTGAAGAGACCATGAACTCCTATTTCCAACTACAGATTTTCTTTGCTTAAATCATTTTCCCCTTCTTCTGTGAGCAAAGTGAAATATAAAGGAATACAGGAGGGCTGAAGTAGAAGACACCATTATTTCTTCTTTCTGGGACTCAATCTCCATAAAGTAAAAGGTGTGGACTTCAGTAGGATTTGTATGATTTCTTTCCGGCTCTAAATTTATTATCTTAAAGTGGCTTTTCTGTAAATCCATCACATAGGGAAAAGCAGTTTTGTCTACTGACTGATATGATAGACTAGGATCCAGGAAGATCTGAGGATAATTCCTGCTTCAGATTTATAGGTGGTGAAGGACACTTTACTTGACTTCTCTGAGACTGTTTCTTCATCTGTGAAATGGACAGGATAATTCTTTTACTTATTGCCTCACAAGATTGTTGTGAGAAAGGGACTGGCTTATTTTTTAAAACTTTATTTAAATGATTACTCATTGTTTTGTGTATTTATGCATTTGTGTGTATGCATTTCCAACACATAACAAAGAACCTAGTACATGGTATTCATTTAATCAATATTTGTTTATTAATATTAACCACATCAATTTATAGCCTTCTTCCTTCCCTTGTTATACAAGCAACACTAATCAATATGTACATGCTAACATAAACATACATATATAAAGATATGTGTATATATATATACACACATATATACATGCACATACATATATACATATATACACACACATGTATATGTGTGTATATATGTATATATATATAAATATAAAATTTTTAAAAGTAGAAAGCAGTTCAGGAAAATTAATTGGCACATTGACTATGGCAGTATATGTAATGTTCACCCTCCCTGGTCCCCTACCTCTCCAATGACGAGAGGGAGGTACATTTTCTTAACTCCTTTTGGAACAGGCTTGGCCATTGCTGAAACATTTGCTTCTTCAAGTGTCCTTAAAGTGTAAGTTTTTGTAAATCAGGACAATATTACTTTGTCAGTATCATTTTATTTATCATCCTAGAATTTATAAACTTGGCACTTTTTGAAGCCACAGCTATATTTATGATCTAAAACATTTTAAAACTTCCTATACATTGTACATTATGACTCAGTTATCCTCATCCTTTTAAATTCCCTTTCATTGCTATAGTAGTTTTATTGGGCCACATTATTAAGCCTATGACACCATAAATTACAGCCACATCACTTCCATATATAATCCATTTTCCAAGAACATAAAAATAAAAGACAATTAAAACTGTGTACATGTTTTAGCAGTAAGAACAAGTGACAAGAAATTGTTTTCTGTTCTCTTTGAATGTTTTTGCATCTTGTATCCTAATGAAATATAGAGATATTTTGGTCTATTCTTTTTATACTTTGTACAAACTGTCCCACATATCAAAATTGTTCTACCTCACATCAACCTTTTGGAATTCCTAATCACACTCAAAGATCAGTATAAAGGCTGAATCCTGAACAAGGCCTTATTGACCTATTTACCTTATGTGAATCATTGTGTTTGGTGTTACGAAGGCAAAAAGAAAGGGAATATAGTAATTTGTTGCTCTCAGTTCTCATTCCAATTGGGTAGGCAACACTTATATAAAGTTTCATCATCAAGGCAGATGGAAAGGTGCCATGATCTTTAGGTACAGTGGCATAGTAAGTGGTAATAGATCTTCTTGGATGTCACTTCCAATAATAAAATCAAATCTTTTTATATATTGAACCATTTGTACAGTGCCAAAGAGTTGGTGACAACTTTTTTTTGTGTGTGTGTGTGCTAGGCCTTAGTAATTGTGATTATATGACATAATGGGATAGTTTGACTAAATGGCCTCTAAGATCACTTCTTTGATTACTTTCAAAGTTGGGGGTAAAGAAACAAGCTTTCATTAAGTACCTGCTATATGCCAGACACTATGCTAAACAATTTCCAAATATTCGCATTTGATCAGCACAACCACTTTGGGAGATGGTGTATTTTAGCCCCATCTTACAGATGAGAAAACTAAGACAATGGTTAAATTATTTCCCAAGGGCGACACAGCTAGTAATTATCTGAGACCTTCTAGGAACAAATTTATGACCCTTCCCAAGTTTTAGTAATCTGTTCAAAATTACTTTGTATTATTTGCATTGAATATATTTTGTTTTCATTTATCTACGTACTTATTTGCATTCTGCCAAACATAAAAATGTAGTGTTTTGTTCACATTAGATGTTTAATAACTGCTTTCTTTGAAATAAATTTTAGTCTTTTCAAACAGGATTAAGTGACTTGCCCAGTGTCATACAGCTATTAAATATCTGAGGCCAGATTTGAACTTAGAAGGATGAGTCTTCTTGACTCTAGTGTTATATCCACTGCACCACCTATGTGCTTTTTGAAATGAATAAAACAGAATAAGTATTTCAAAGTTTTAAATTTAATAATGTCCAATTTAGTTTCTTCTGCATCTTCTATCATCAGGTCAAGAGCTTCAATTGAAATTATGTTTTACTTGGTACTTAGAAATAAAGTATTTTCACCCCCAACTTGCAGCCTAGTAATCAGAAGGTCAAAGTAGATATGTCTTGGTCCCACTCATCCATCTAATTTCCACATGTATCCCAGTCTTCTCCCTTGAGCTCAGTACTTTTAAAAAATAACTGATATTTAATTGTTCACTTCATGATGTCCATGGGACTTTGCCTGTATTTTCTCAGTAGATATTCACCATGAATTGTGAGGTATATAATGATGATATTCTTATCACCACTTTATAGAATAAGGAAACTGAATTTCATCTTGGGTTATAGAGCTAATAGTGTCACAGATTGAATTTGAACCCAGGATTTCTGGGTCCAAGTCTAATACAATGTAGGCATGTATCTTATCATTTAAAGCTTCTTTTGTGTAATTTTTGTGTAAATATTTCTTGTAAAGGCCTTCAGATGTTTAGCTTTTGTTGATTGGTTTTGAAATTTAGGGTTCAGAATGCAGTTGAGCCAACGACACAGTTTAATTAGTGAAAGGGCTGAAGACCTGAATCTTGGTTGAGAATGGTAGTTCAACCCTTATGGTGAGGAATACATGAATATATCTGAGGAAAAGAAATGTATTGCCCACTTTGGAAATAACTGATGCACATCACTTTCAAATCTGTTGAATGGTAACCCATTTGACGTTTCGTAACTAGCAAAATTTCTGGACCAATTCTCTTAGGTTACATAAGTTCCGATTCTTGAGAATTGGAAGGATTCTTATAACAAATACAGAGAAAATTAGAGAATCATGCAATAAATCATATTGGAAATTCACTGGATTTAGAGTAAAAGCCCTTGGTTCAAATTTGAACTCTATTGGCAATTACCTCTGTGACTCTGGACAAGAATTGTTGCTCTCTCTTAAGAAGGCAATGACAGTGATACCATGCATACCAATATTAATAATGCTTAACCAATATTAATTAATGCTTTAAAAGCAGTTTATTATATTTGCTATTTCAATCCTCTGGGTTAGGTGTGCTTATTATGCCCATTTTATTGGTGAAGAAACTAAGACCAAGAGTTTAAATAATTGGCTCACAGTCTTTCAGCTGATAAGTATCTGAGGTAAGATTCAACCTCAGTTGTTTCAAGCTCTGAATACAGTACTCTCCTTATTGAACCATGATATCTCACTTGTGTATCATTAGAATACATATTTATTCACCTTACATTTCTTCCTCTGCCAAAGGGCTACCTCATGAATGTGGATTTCAAGCTCTTGCTTCTAACTTTAATATCAGCACTTAATTTCAACTGTTAACTTGACACTGAGTGATAGAGGTTTTGTACCTGATTCTTCCTTAAGTTTGTCATCTGGCTCTTTGCTTAGGAGTTTTCTGTAACTCTGCTGTTCCCTGAAGGGGAGAGAAGGACCTGGATGGCTGGGCTAACCTGGACTATCCCTGAGGTTAATAGGGAGGCACTCAATCACAGTGGGGATGAGGGTACATGCACCAATTAAGCCATGTTAAGGGTATCGAGCTACTCTCATGAAGTCTTTTAAGAAAATGACTGATAGGTCTCTCCTAATTGCCCAGTTCCTATTCTCATCATGATACTTTTTCCCTCTTTCATGGGAATATGCCAGAGGTCGTTGTAGACATTAAACATCAGGCACAATTAACTTTACCCAACATCGGTGGAGGATGAAGTATCCTACAGCAATGGAATAACCTCTGGGGTAGAATAGAGACAGGTTAGAATTGAGATAGAAAATAACAATTCTCACATTCAACTTACCTTGCAGGGCTAATGCAGGAAGGAGGAATATATTTCACTGTGCGAATCACACATAGCTCTGATTCAGATTTCTTAGCCCTCCAGTTCAGAATTCTAAATGGAATTGGAACAGATGTGCAAGGACTTTCCCATATGTTCTCTCCAGATGACCTAAATTCATAAAAAAATTGACTATCCATACCACCAAGGATCACAGCTACAATGAATTGGGACAACCATGCTCTTGTTCCAGAGTACTTTAATGTAAAAACTATATTCATTTAAAACATACATTCCTTTCTCATTAGAGCAAGCAATTCAATTTTCCACTCAACATAATTTATCTTAATCAAATTTGGTAATATTTTCATATCATGGATGGCAAAGGTGATTTAAGGTAGCTTCATGACTGAATTCTCTATGTATTTGCTTCAAGGTGCTTGGTTCAGGAGCAAAAAAGTTAAATTTTGGGGAAAAAAAGATCATAAGTAAATCTATGTTTAAAGAAATACAAAGAACGATAATGATCATTTAACCCAAAACCTCTATCATATAGTTGGTCTATATATTATTCATATGTGGAGCCTGACATCACTTATGGAACATTTTATATCACCTAATATGCTCCCATGAAGCTAAGTGGTTCAGGGGATAGAATATGGAATCAGAAAGACTCATCTTTATAACTTTAAATCTGGCTTCAGATATTCCCTAGTTATAAGACACTGGGAAAGTCACTTAAGTCTGTTTGCCTCAGTTTCCTTATCCAGAAAATGAGCTGAAGAGGGAAATGGCAAACTAATATGTTTGCCAAGAAAACCCTACAAAAGCATCACAGTCTGATGAGACTGAAACAACAACAAAATTGTTTATATGTGTTTCCCATCTAAAATTTCACTAAACCGCTTCAGTTTTAATGCTCATATGGGATACAACGTTAATAATAACCTTTTATTTTCAAAACACATGCAAAGATTGTTTTCAACATTCACCTTTGCAAAACCTTGTGTTCCAAACTTTTCTCCCTTTTTTTTACCCCACTCCTTCTCCTAAACAACAACTAATCCTTTATATGTTAAATGTGTGCAATTCTTCTGCATACTTATCATACTGCACAAGAAAAGTCAGATCACAAGGGAAAAAAATGAGAAAAAAAAAGGCAAACAACAACAAAAAAGACAAAAATACTATGTTGTGATTCACGTTCAGTACCCAGTTCTCTTTCTGGTTGCAGATGGCTCTCTCCATCACAGGACCATCGGAACTGACCTGAATCATCTCATTGTTGAAAAGAGCCACTTCTCTCAGAGTTGATCATCACATAATCTTCTTGTTCCTCTGCACGTTCTCTTGGTTTTTCTCACTTCACTTGCATCAGTTCGTGTAAGTTTTTCGAGTCCTCTCTGAAATCATTCTGCTGATCATTTCTTGTAGAACAATAATATGCAATAAAATTTTAGGTATTTATTTGGACTTTATTGATTTTCAATATTTAGAGCATTAATCACAGAACCAAGAAGCTGAGATCTGGAAATGCTACTCAAAATACCATGTAGTCCTAAGGTAAAAGGATCACAGATTTAGAACTAAAAGAGTGATACAAAGTCTGATTTTATTTTACAAATAAGAAAAGTGATAGTAAGAAATGGTAAATGCTAATCTGGCATCATATGAGTTGTGTCAGAGAGAGACACTCTGATTCCAGATTTTGTTTTCTCTCCATATGAAATGATTTTGCAGACACCTTCTTTATTCACACACTCATTCAGCCATTCAATTTTTCATTGAGTACCAAGGTACTTGCATAGTTTCCTCCAAGTTTCCACAAAACCACACATCAAACAACTGTACCATCACTGTACCGTTAAAAATTTCCAAAAATTATAATTTCTATATTTAAATATGTATCAATTGCCATGGTTTGGATTTATCCTCAAGAAAATGCTTAAAGAGTCTGGATTACCATGTCCAACTAATACATCTTTTTCTTTTCTTCTTAATTTTTTTTTATTTTACCCAGTTATATTCCTTAGCATTTTTGTTAGATATGTACATTCATATTTTTTGCATATTTCCATATGAATCATGTTAGAAGAGAAAAATCAGAGCAAAAGGGGCAAACCATGAAAAAAAAAAAAGAAAAAAATAGTATGTGTTGAGTTACATTCACTTTCTATAGTTTTGTTTCTGGACATGGATGTTGTTTTCTGCTCAAAGTTTATTGAGATTGTCTTGCATCATTGAATTGCTGAGAAGAAGCGTTTATCATGGTTGATCATTGCACCATCCTACTGCTGCTGTGTCCAATGTTTTCATGATTCTGCTTGCTTAACTTAGCGTTTTTTTCATCTCTTTGATTCCAACCATCGGAAACTTAGATTCTTCCTCCAAAATGGCTATTACACATTTTTGTTCTTTGCTTTTTCCAATTACCTACCTTCATTCTCTCCAATTTAATTCTTATTCACTTTGGGACATCATCTTGAAATCAAGGAGAGCTAGTTTCCAGTTCTTCCTATGACATATACTGGATATATGTTTCTGGACAATTGATTAAACCTTTCCATGCATTAGAAAACATTCCAAGGCCATATATTGCAAAGAAAGTTCTAACCTACATTAGGAGAGAAAGTTTCCTTATATGTGAATTGTCATATTGATAAACAGAGGTCTAGTCTTTATCTCTCTGAGTTAGATATAATATAATATCTCTCAAATTATTGATCTTTAAAAAAAGTTTGTTGAATTAATGGATTGTTTTACATGTGGATTACATTTTTTTTAGTGTGACACAATGTAGAATAGAGATGCATTACCATAGGTTGCAAAATAGAAAGAAAAAAATAGTTCCACTCTCATATCTTACATTTAACAATTATGTGAATATTAATAAAGCATTTTGTCTCATATTCTTTCAAGTGTTTTTATTATTACTGTTGTTTGCTATTGTTTAGCATTAATGCTATATAAGTTTTAGTTAAGCCATTGCACCAGGAAGGGTAGTGGCAAAACAGGACCAAGAAAAAAAAAATAAACAAATGAATAAATCCCTATCTATCAAGGGAGAGCCTCCATTTCATTTGTAAATTTGTTTTGATCCTTGCATTCTGTACCTCAAAAAGTTGTCATCAGGATCAAATGAGATAATCACATCAGACATTCTAAATGTTAGATGATTGATGGAATGGTTTGATCAAGTATAACTTCTCCTCATGAATTATTCAAATATGAGTCACATTGTTATGCCTTTAGCTGCCCATATAAGTTCAGAGAAGGTGAACACTAAGAAAAAAAAATCCATTAAATGTAAAGAAAACTTTTCTACTTAAAATTCCTCTCCTGGCTCTATCTTTACCAATAAGACATTCCTACATTAATAATGAGTTAGTAACCTAATAAGTCAGTGACTTGACATTGTTGAAAGCATAATGTTAATAAGTATATCAAAGCCTAGTAATTATTTGTTCCATATTCACTGCATGAGTCATCACTGCTTTATTTCTCAGGTGACTGTGACTCTTGTAAATTAAGTGGTAGATGGTCTAAAGTCAGGATATAATGAAGAATTCATTCTTCACCAACAAGTTAAAATAAGACTGAATGGTCTCGGGCCCAGTAAAATTTGTGTGATTTCTATCATCTTGCAGCAATGATGGTGAATAGCTTACAAAAAAGGAAAGATTCCCTTTTTGTCTTGGACTTGGGATCTTGATATTGCATTGAGTTTCCATACTATCATCTTCTATTCTTTCAATACAACACCAATGGTTTTCATTTTTATTCCCTCTCAGGCCTAGTGCAGCTATGTTTAAAAAAAATTCTAGTTCATTAAGTTGATCCATTGATAAGGAAAAGAGATGAGACTAATTCTTTTCTTTTTTAAAATTTTTTTTATTAAAGTTTTTTATTTGCAAAACACATGCATGGGTAATTTCAACATTGACCCTTGCAAAGCCTTTTGTTCCAAATTTTTCTCTCCTTCCCACCCCCATCCCTTCCCCTAGATGGAGGTAGCCCAATATATGTTAACTGTGTTAAAATATATGACAAATCCAATATATGTATACATATTTATACTGTTATCTTGATGTACAAGAAAAATCAGATATACAAGGAAAAAAAAACCTGAGAAGGAAAACAAAATGCAAGCAAATATCAACAGAAAGTTTGAAAACGCTATGTTGTGGTCCACCCTCAGATCCCACAGACCTCTCTCTGAGTGTAGATGGCTTTCTTCATCACTGAACAATTGGAACTGGTTTAAAACATCTCATTGTTGAAGAGAATTATGCCCATTAGAATTGATCATCATATAGTCTTGTTGCCATGTATAATGATCATTTCTGCTCGTGTCACTTAGCATCAGTTCATGCAAATCGATGACACTGATTCTTCTGAATACAATTAGTCACTCTCTTAGAAAAATGGTGTTATATTTGCAAATATATGTGCAGATGCTTATTGAAACATGCTCTTGAATAGTTTGAAAAGTTAGAAATCCCATTTGCCTAGTCTGATAATCATTTACTGAAGCAGAAAAAGAAAGAAAAAAATTGAATCATCAGCAATGCAAATTGCTACATTGGTAAATGACAAATTTTCCCTTGTTGTATATCCTTTAACAAAATGGACAACAGGGGGCATCTAGATGGCACAGTGGATAGAACACCAGTGCTGAAGTCAGGAGGACCTGAGTTCAAATCTGGTCTCAGACACTTAACATTCCCTAGCTATGTGACCCTGGGCAAGTCATTTAACCTCAATTGCCTCAGCAAAAAGAAAACAAAAAGAAATTATGGATTATTTCTGTGATTTGTTATTTGACCCACTCATTCTTTAGGATTTGACTATTTAATTTCCAATTGTTTTTTAGTCTATCTTTCCTTGGTTCTTTACTGAATATTTTTTTATTGCATTATAGTTTGTAAAGGGAGCCTTTACTATTTCTGCCTTTTTTGCATTTAATTATGAGGTTTTTATGCCCTAATATATGATCAGTTTTTGTGTAGGTGCCATGTACTGCTGAGAAAAAATGATTTTTTTTTTGTTTTTTGGGGTTTTTTTTTTGGTCTCTATTCATTTTTCTCCAGATATCTATCATATCTAGGTTTCCTAAGATCCTATTAACCTTCCTAGTTTCTTTCTTGTTTATTTTATAATTAGATTTGTCTAATTCTGAGAGGGGAATGTTGAGGTCCCACACTAGAATAGTTTTGCTGACTATTTCTTCCAGTACCTAGCTTAAAATCTTCTCTAGGAATTTGCCTGCTCTATCACTTGATGCATACATATTTAGTATTGTTACCACTTCATTATTTATAGTACCCTTTATATGAAGATGTACTTTCTCCCTCCCTATCTTTTTTAATAACATCTATTTCACTTTTGCTGTATCTGAGTTCAGAATTGCTACCCCTGCTTCTTTTTTAATTCAGTTGAAACACAATAAATTCTGTCCCAGCCTTTTATCTTTACTCTGTATGTTTCTCTCTGTATCAAATGTGTTTATTGTAAAAAAATATATTGTAGGATTCTGTTTTTTAATCCACTCTGCTATTTGATTCTGATTTGGGAGAATCTATCCCATTCACATTATGATTACCAGCTCTGTATTTTCTCCACTGTATATACTTTTGTTCTCTCTTTCCGCACTGTCCTGAGTCCTGTGTATCTTTTTTACCCACTCACACTCTACCTTATCTCCTTATCACCCCTCCCCCTTCTCTTAGTAGTGTTTTTTTTACCCACTACCTTATTTTCTATCCGCCATTTTCTTCCTTCTTCTACCTTTTTTCCCTAATGTTTCTACTCTCCCTTTTCTTTTCCTCTTTGTCCTCCTACTACTTTGTAGGATTAAATACATATCTGTACTCAACTGAATGGTTAAGTTATTCCCTCTAAGAGTCAAATTTTATGTGATCAAACTTCAGATAATTCTCATTCCCCTCCTTTTTTTTCCCTATAATGTAATAGGTCTTTTGAACCTCTTGGTGTGGAGTTATTGTCCCATTACACCTTTCCTTTCCTCTTTTTTCAGTACAGACCTTTCCCACCCCACCTTAATGCCTTTTTCTTTGATGTCATCTCATCAGAGTCCATTCTCAATCACACCCTCAGTCCACATGATGTCTCCCTTTGTCTGCCTCAGTGTCAGATACAGAGTTACAGATATTGTTTTCCCATCTAGAGATGTAATTAGAGATTTCATTAATTCCCTTGATATCCTTGACCTTTTGTTTTTCCAAGTGGATTTTGTATTATTTTTTATAGCTCCATAAAATAATTATTTGGTGCTTTGGTATGTCACTGAATAGGAAAGTTAACTTAGATAAAATTGTAATATTTACTAATTTAGTCCAGCTTACCTATAAGCAATTGATACCATCCATTTGTTTGGATCTGACTTTACCATGTGAAAAGCGCTTTGTAATTTTGTTCATACAGTTTCCAATTTGTCTTACCAGGTAGACTCCGAAATATTTCACCTTGTCTACTGTTATTTTAAATGAAATTCTGCTATCTCATGGTACTGAGCTTTGTTGCTCTCTCTCTCTCTCTCTCTCTCTCTCTCTCTCTCTCTCTCTCTCTCTC
>JAJPUD010005783.1:121672-146183 GCA_023553655.1 Myrmecobius fasciatus
CTCTCTCTCTCTCTCTCTCTCTCTCTCTCTCTCTCTCTCTCTCTCTCACACACACACACACACACACATTATATATAGACTGATAATTTATATGCATTTATTTTATTATATTTATTTTCCTAAAGTTGTTAATTATTTCAAGTAATTTTTAATTAATGCTTTTGTTTCCTCTCATCCTTTACATATAGCATAATTTCATATACTTTGTTTACTCATTAATTATTCTAATGCCTTCAATTTCTTCCTCCATCCCTTATTGCTAAAACTAATATGTCTAGTACAAAATTGAATAATAGTATTGATAATGGACATCCTGATCTTAGTGGAAAAGCTTCTAGATTGTCCCTATTATCATATAATGCTTGCTTGTGGTTTTAGATCAATATTGCTTATCATTTTAAGGAAAAATTCCACTTATTCCTCTGCTCTCTATTGTTTTAATAGGAATAGCTGCTATATTCTTTCAAGAAGCTTTTTCTTGCCTCTGTTGAGATAATAATGGGATTTCTATTAGTTTTATAATTGATATGGTCAGTTATGCTAATAGTTTTCCTAACATTGAACTAGCCCTGAATTCCTGGTATAAATCCCATCTGGTCATTGTGTATTATCCTGGTGATTAATTGTAATCTCATTGCTAATATTTTATTTAAAATTCTTACATCAATATTCATTAAGGAAATTGGTCTCTAATTTTCTTTCTGTTTTGATTCTTACTGCTTTAGATATCAGAACTATATTTGTGTCATAAAAGAAATTTGGGGGGCAGCTAGGTGGCACAGTGGATAGAGCATAAACCCTGAAGTCAGGAGGATCTGAGTTCAAACCTGCCCTCAGACATCTTAACACTTCCTAGCTGTGTGACCTTGAGCAAGTCACTTAACCCCAATTGTCTCAGTAAAAACAAAGCAAAACAAACAAAAAAAAATAAAAGAAATTTGGTAGATATCTTTCTTCTGTTTTTACAAATAATTTATATAATATTGGCATTAATTGATCTTTAAAAATTTGGTAGAATTCACTTGTAAATACATATAGCCCTGGTGATTTTTTCTTAGAGTGTTCATTGATGACTAGTTAAATTTCTTTTCCTAAAGTGGGTTTTCTTATGTATTTTATTTACTTGTCTGTTAATCTGGGTAATTTATTTATTTATTTTTGTAAATATTTTTCCATTTCATTTAGATTATCAGATTTATTGTTATACAAATGGGCAAAACAAGCTCATAGTTATTGCTTTAATTTCCCCTTCATTTATGGTGAATTTATCTTTTTTCATTTTTGATATTAGTAATTTGGTTTTCTTCTTTCTTTTTTCAAATCAAAACAATCAATTGTTTTTCTGATTTTATTGATTTTCTTCATAAAACAAGCTTTTAATTTTATTTATTAGTTCAATAGTTTTCTTTCATTTTTATTATCTCCTTTGATTTTTATAATTTCTAATTAGCTGTTTAATTGAAAATTTTTAATTTGTTCTTTTTTAGTTGCATGCCCAATTCATTAATCTGCATTTTCTCTATTTATGAAAGAATATAGAGATATAAAATTTCCATTAAATAATGGTTTGGCAATATCTCAGAAGTTTTGATATATTGTCTTATTGTTATTCCCTTTGATGAAATTAGTGATTGTTTCTATGATTTGTTATTTGACTCATTCTTTAGGATTAGATTATTTAGTTTCCAATTGATTTTAATCACTTTTATGTGGTTTTTTACCACACAAAATTATTACTTTATCATCTGAAAAGATGTCTTTAATATTTATGCCTTTTCACATTTGTTTATGAGAGTTTATGCCCTAATTCATGGTCAATTTTTGTGCAGGTGCCATGTATAATTGAGGAAAAACACTATATTCCTTTTTATCTCTATTCAGTTTTCTTGAGAAATTGATCATGTCTAACTTTTCTAAAATTCTATTCACCTTTTTAACTTCTTTATTATTTATTTTGTAATTAGATTTATGTAGTTGTGAAAGGGGAAGTTTGAAGTCCTCCACTAGCATAATTTTGCTGGTTCCTTCTGAAACTCACCTAAGTTCTTCTCTAAATAGTTGGATACTATACCACATGATACACATTTGTTTAATACTGATATTAATTCATGGTCTATGATACCCATTAGCAAAATATAGTTTCCTTTCTTATCTCTTTTCATTAGATCTATCTATTTTTGTGCTGGGGCTAGTGGCCAGGTCTCTAACTTTCTGCTCATGGGCCTCAGGTATTGATGGTTTGCCTGGGCTGGTTTGGTCTAGTAGGATCTGTTGTGCTGGGTGCTCCAGGACTGGTGATTTACCTTTTGCATGGCTATTAAAAGCCTCATGGCTGGCCTGCTGTGCTATTGCTCTCCTGAGCCTGAACGGTTGTTGTTTGCTGATTTGTGATTGCTGACTTGTTCAGATATTACTGCACTGGGTTACACTCTCCTTTTACACAAATGAGAAAGATTTCTGTTGAAATCTTTCTAAGTTATCTTAAATGTTATTTCAGTTATCTGGAAAATTGTTTCATTCCATCTTTTGATAGGTTCTCCCACTCCAGATTCCATTTAAGGGCTTGATTTAATGATGTTTCTAAGGGAAACTGGGTAGAGTTTAGGCAACTTCATGGTTTCTCTACCATCTAGAGTTGCCAACTCATTTTATTTATGAGGAAAATGAAACAGAACTAAATTACTTGTCCAGGGCAATATATCTAGGAAGTGTCTAAGGCCAGCTTTGAAATATGAGTCATCCTGACTCCAGACCTTGCACTCTAACCACTGGGCAACCTAGCTGCCCTTATTAAGTGAAAGAGATTCCTAAACTTTCCATATTAGGAAAAGAAATAAAAGGACTTCTAAAATAAATCTTTAATAATATTCCTCTTAAATGTGTCACTGACACATTCTATTTTTCCCCTCAATTGATATGCTACTAATTAAAAGGTGAAGGTGAAATGTTTTAGCAGGATATATAAGAAATGGTACAGAGAAGAATATTAGGAGGGGAGCCCAGTGATCTATTTTAAACCTCTGTTCATCACTTAGGTACTCTTACTTTTGGAATGATACAAGGAAAACTTCCTAACAGTAAAAGGTGTTCCAAAGTATAATGAGCTAGCTTGGGAGGTTATTTTTTTCTCAGTAAAGTTCATAGAATCAAAGATTTAGAACTAGAATGGACCTCAAAGGTATTCTAGTCTAACCTCCTCATTTTACTGGTGGAAAAAAAAGACCCACTGATATGAAGGGACTTGGTCAACATAAGAAATATAAATAGGATTTAGATCTTCTGCCACCAGGGCCAAAGCTCTTTCCAGAGTTCTTGTTAAGTTTGTTGTATAAGAATATTTTTTTCAGATGTCACCACCCACTCTGAGAAACCATTGTCCTTTGATTAGTTGATTGTAGGACCATGAGAAAGACTTTTAACCATTGTGCCTTAATTTCCTACTCCATATAAATAAATTTGGTGGATGTGAAATCCCTTTGACATATAGCAGAGGTAGAGGTAATTTTTAAATTACAATGAACAGTGACTGAATGTTACTTTAGCATTTCAGAGCTTCAATAAGTCTACACCTTGATTTGTATGAATAATACATCAAACTCAAAGTCAGAAGGTTCTAGATTGAAATAATACATTGAGACATTTCTGCCTGTATGAACATAGTCAAGTCATGCAGCCTGGCTATTGGTCTGAGTTTCTTCATCTTTAAGGTGGAAATGAAAATAACAAGAAAAATATCATGAATGAGGATGAGGACCATGATATTGAACATCATGATGATAGCGATGCTGGTGATAATGATAATGATAGCTAGCCTTTATAGAGTGCTTTAAGATTTGCAAGACATTCTTACAAATATTGTCTTATTTTATCTTCAGTAGAAGCTTGGGAACTCTCATCTCCAAGGCAAGCACTCCATCTGTTGTGCTAACTTGATGTCAAAATTTCTCTGTATTTCTTCTCTGAGCTTATTGAAGAAGTGACAAGGTATTTAGGGGCACAATAATATAGAAGGTACAAAATTTAAATACTGATTTTAGAAGATTGTGCAATTAAAATGTTTTTTAAATATTTATAGCATTTAAATGATTTTAGAGACAGGATGGGTAATTGTGATTTCATTGTTTTGGGTCATTACCAGATGAGAGAAACTCTTATTAATGGAGATTGCCATTTTCTCTACAACTGTCTTAGAGAGTTCCTTAGAACTCTGAGGTTTTAAATGACATATACCCAAGGCCACACAACTACTGTGTCAATGGTGGCTCCTGAATGTAGGTCTTCCTGACTTCACAACTCTATTCTACTTACTACACAAACTTGACTCACACATGACTTTATTCAAAACTGAGCTTCATACCTTATAAAGAAGAAAAGTGCCAAGATCACTGCTTACTTTCCATTAATGATCTCATATCAGGCTGTATCCACATTGTTATCCTCAGATTACCTGATGGCTAAAAAAATCAAATTAAAAAACAAAAGTTGATGTTCAAGGAAAATATATCATTAGGATGAAACAAAGGAGTAGGTTGTATAAATGAAAATCCACATAGCAGAAGAGCTAAGGCATTAAAGTTGTAGTCAGGTATACTTTAATTTAAAGCCTACTGCAGACTTTTTATCCTTGTGCACATGGAGTGAAAGTAATATCTTTGAGCCTCAGTTTTCTTCTATGTCAAATGAAAGTACCTTGAGATTAATAGCCTATGAGATACCTTTCTACTTTCAATGTGTGATCCTCTATGCTCAAAGTCAATACCAGTTATGATATTACACAATTCTATAGTCAAAAGAAAATTAATGTATTTTAAATGGCCATTGTGAAGAGTATAAATGCAAAGGAGCCCTTTTCCATTATACTGAAGCCTTTCAATGTCTCACCAGAGAAGTGTCAAACAATTTCAAGTATTACCCCAGGAATGACTGCATTTCACCAGCACAGAGTAATGATACTTCTTATGTTTAAAAAAAGAGAGAACAATTTCAAAGCACTTGAAAAACGTGAGTTCAAGTGTATTGTGGAGAGCTAATCATTATTCTAATATTGTTTGACAGTTTAATATGCTTCCAATATTACAGCTGAATCCAAGTGACATTTTCTTCCTGCCATAACATCTCAACATCATAGACTGATCCATCTACTGTGGATTTACAATTCCTGCCATCTGCTGACCTCTTACTGAACGTAACTGGAAATAAAAAGAAATGGCCACAATAGTGGCTCGTTCCTCCTTTCTCAGCTTCAGGAGAGAAAAAGCAAGATTGTTAGTTCTAGGGGGAAATTAAAAAAAAAAGAAAAAAACTAACAACTTAGTGAGATAGTTTATCCAAATTCATTTTATACATACATTTAATACATTATTAAAAGTCATATAATTCAGCACAAATAGTCAGTTCCTGACAGTGTTGCTACTGATTGAGAGGTCCCTAGTCCCTTTACTGCTTTGCCAGGGTGGAGTCAGGTTTTGCTTTTGAGAACTGAGGCTGAGCCAGGGCTGTGCTGTTGTGACTTGCACTGGGACTATACCCTGATGTCACAGTATGCTGACCTTCTAAGTTGCCTTCAGCTGGAAGGACGTTCTCCATAATTTTCTAAAATTTATTGGGAATCATTATTTAAATGAATTTGCAAATAATTAGGAGACAGGTTGGCCAAGTTACTGCCTTTACTTCTCCATTTTTAGTCTACCTCCTCTCCTTAAGTTTGATCTTGCCTTTTTAAGATAAAATCTTTAACAAGCCTCCATTTTACTGAGGCAATCATTAATCAGTGATTATGGCTTAGTAAGAAATGAGTCAAAGAATGGCCTTTATCTAGTCAAAAAACTTAATCTGTGAGGGGAAGAACTTCTGGGTTTCTGACCAAAACAGCAACAATTTCTATTTACATTCTCTCTCAGCCAATTAAGCCCCACATGATGACCTACTAGGACTTGGCCTGGGATCTACTGTCTGTCATCAATGAGAGCCAGAGTGATTTGGGTTTAAGTTCAAGAAATTTATTCAAATGGCAGAAAGACATTATACAAAAGGAAACTAAAAAGGGTTTGGGAAGTATCAGAAGACTGGAACCAAGCAAGGCAGCAGGTGGCAAATGAAGAGATGGCTGACATGATGAACCTTCTATAAAAGGAGGCTACAGGAGTTTTTTTCCTCTGCTCTCCAGTCCTTAGAAGCAGAAACAAAGGTATTGTTCAGGTGTGAGAAACAAAATTGAACCAATCTCCATGATGACGAATTTCATAGGGATGAGATTGTGTCATGATGTTTATTCTGGATGGCATGTGATGAAAATGATAGACAGTGACAAATGGGGTTTTAGATGGGTTTTAGGTATAGTTTAGAGGGGTATGGGATGTTTGGGGAGAACTACCTTTATGAGTTTTTTCCAGGGCTACTCATCTGCTTTTTATTTCCTATTAGTCAACCAATCACCAAGTCACCCGTGACTCCAAGAAGCTGTAGTATGCTCAATAGCCATACCTTGATAAAACTGTCTTAGCAGATGGACTAAACAAGGTAGAAACCAACAGACAGGTGAGGTGGAAGATGTCTATCCTAAGGATATAAAGCCTTCTTCCAGCACAATGGGACCCTGAGAACATGAAGGCAACTGAAACAAATACTGCAGAGCACTTGGAGCTTGCTTGGGAATCAACTACACAAAGGTCATCCACTGTATCCTGGGCTATTGCTAGAGGTCCTGGCTTTTATCTTGCCAATGGACTTTGATAACTCTGGAAACAGGAATGAAACTGAGAACTTTATGCAACTCTGCCTCACTTAAATCCAATTCTCATGCAAGTCAAGATATAGTATCATTGGTCCCCTTTGAAAAAAAAAGGACAGATAATTAAGTTAATGGTTTAGAGATGAAAAAAATTAGTATTAATGTTAGGATCAAAAGAAGTCATGTAAGAATGTGGGGGTAGGGAAGGGAGAGAGGTGTTGTCTATATTATTTACTATTTGGCTGTAAACGAAGACTCAAAGTCTTTTCAGTCTGATGGTTTTCTCATTCCACAGAGTTTTCAGAAGGGTTATATCTTCCAAGAAATAATTCCTTGGACACCACTTCTGAGAAACTGAGGACCTGGTAATCTGTTTGGGGATTTAGTTAATGTGCTGTTTCTTTTAATTCATCCTCAGTTGCTTTTCCATGAGTTCTGTAGTAGAAACAGTAGCCTTGGACTTTATGGAACAGCATGCATCTGATAAATAGCTCAGATATTTATGGAGTAGCTCATATGGAGTGGTATTTATTAGAGGAATGTAGATTTAGAGTTAGAAGGTACATTAGAAGTCATCAATCCAACCCTTTCATTTTGTAAAGAAAGACTTTGAGGCCCAGAGCAGTGAAAGAATTTATCTAGAGTATGAGAACTAGTAAGCATTAAGCTATCCCAAGCCATTTCTTCCTTTTCTTGTAAGTGTATACTACATAACTCTCCTACCAAGCAATTACTTTGTTTAAGGGTAGAGTACCACAGCATAACTTAGAAGCTCAAAAAATGAACAAAAAGATTTTCTTGTGCTTAATTTTCTTTTGAGCCTTCCTTATTCTGCAATGGCAGTAGTAGAACAGGGAACAAAGGATGACTTAAAAGCACCTTTGAACCAGAACCCTAATGATAAGAACATGTAGTGTTATGATTTACTTCAGTGGACTGAGGAAAATGCACCCGATGAAATCATAGATCCGCACAAATACAAACAGAACAGGATCATTGCAGGATCATCTCCTACTTTCTTCCTTTCAGTAAGATGCTCTCACTCCTGTTGAACCCTTTCTTTTTTACACCCTCATTTAAAATAAAGGAGTAGTACCAAAACTAATCCAACATACTTAATATAATTGAAGTCCTTCTCTGAATATATACCCTATAAACTCTTTGATAAGTGGTAGTGGGTATGTACCCTGATATTGTTATAAATGCATATCTATTTACTGCATTATTAAGTTTCACTGTCATATAGTTTCTTTTATTGTTTTATTCTTTTTGCATTATTATATTCATTGTGTATATTATTTCCCTGGCTTTGTTTATGTTTTATGTTCTTTGTATAACACCCTTAAATCTTTCCAGGATCTTTTGAATTCTTCACATCTGTCATTCCTTATGACAAAGTATGATGCTGTTCTATTGTATAAAGCAATTAGTTAAACTGTTCCCTAATTTATTGGAATCTAATATGCTGCCATTTTTTTGGTATTATATATTTTTAAAAAATACTCCTATAAATGTTATTGTCTATATGGCATTCTTTCTGTCTTTTATTGCCTTAGGGGCACTGCCTAGTAGGATGCTTTCTAGGTAAAGAAGGCATGGAAGCATTGATGACTTTTCTAGTATAGTTTCCATTGTTTTCAGAATTTTTGGACCAACTCACAGTTCTACTGTTTGACTCCATTTCAAGTGTAACACCTGGGTCAGAAAAATTCATTGTTTTATTAGGGAAGGCTTGTCCAAATCAACTCAAAGTTTACCCTTTTCCTCTTTAAAGGAAATCACTTCAACCAAACAATAAAGATAAATATTGAATCCCCTGAGAAAGCTTTCCCTTTTAATAGTCCTTAAATTTTTCCTCCCCTTCTTCCTGCTCCTTTTCCATTTCTTCATCTTCCTACTCAATTTAATTCTATGAAAAATTATTAAATCCTTATTATTAAGTGTCTGAAAGTGAGTTATGAATACAAAGAGAAAAAACCAAACAAACAAACATCAATTTACCTGAGATTCAGGCAGTTAGGGCAAAGAGTTGGATGTTGCTAGGAATTTTGGTTCCGAAGATCAGGTATAAGCAAGAGGAAAAATGGATCCAAAAACATCATTTATGTGAAAATCATTAATAATTTTGAATATATATATATACATATATATACACCCTCAATTGAAAGTAACCTCCCTAAGAGCAAGACATTTCATTTCCGTCTCTGCATCTTTAGTATCTAAGGCACTTTCTAGAATATATCAGGTGCTTAAGAAATATTTGTTAATTGAATTATGCAAAAGTAGGAAATTAGCTTACATTCATGCTGGTTCTTGGGCTAATGGCCCTTTCCTAATTAAATGCTGAGCAAATTGTTTCTTAGTTGCTGCAAATACATGCCATCTTTTTGCCTCTCCAATTTTCTATTCTCTTCCCTGTTGGTATATTCCAGTTAAGCCTCCGATTAGGGACAATGAATATGGATCCAGAAAAAAACTTGAACATTTTTCCCTTCCTTTTCTTGAGTATAAAACTAAAGATCCCGGATGCTAATCTCAGCCATGGGTCTCATTAGCCTCAGAGTTTTACCAGCAGAACTAAATGTCCTGGACATTTACAACTTTATAATATTTAATGCCATTTTCTGGTGTGTTGGAGAGTAGAGAATGAAATTACGTGAGTTGCCTTTAAAAACAAGGTAGCATTCAGGGAAATCAATGATTTCCAATCAATTCTGTCCTAGGGTTGATGTTTAACTGGTCATGGATAAATGTTTTTTGTTGGAGAGCCAGATATGTTTCACATGTAGATCTGTGAGCTAACTGATTTATTGGCAGATTGATTATTGGTGTAAGAGAGTTCCTAGAGCAGGATAAATTCCTCTGCCTGGAAGGCAAGATTTCTAAAGCCATGTATCTAGGATAGTATTCTAGAAACACAGTTACCATATTTCAAGAGGTAAAGAAATGTGATATTAGCTTGGTTCAAGAGCAAAAATCAAGGTGAATGACAGTTTGGAATATTTTTCCCTTCAAATTCCCTTACAAAGTATTTTAATTAACTGAAAAAAAATGGTGATAAGTTAAAATTTTCTGAGGATCACCTAAGAGAGAATCAACTTGAAGGAGACCATCCATTAGAATCTACTTTGGATGAAGGATCGAAGTTCGACTCTTGTCTTGTGATTTCCTAAATTATGTAACTTGAGGCAAATCATTTAGATTTTCTGTGCCTCAGTTTTTATTTTTATATAATGAAGATATTATTACTATTTACATCTTGTGTATAACTGTGAGAAAGGTAGTTTCTAAGCCTTATAATAATATGTTATTGAAGTTTTTTAAATGTACCATGAAGGAGGCAAGAGAAGGTACTTGGGGAAGAAAAACAGATCAGGATAGGTTTCTTTTACAAGAGGCTACTATAGTAGTATTTATGAAATTATTTTATGAAATAATAGAATCTGTAGTTATAAAGGAATTTAGAGGTTCCCTAATCTAGCCCTCCCTCCTCATTTTACAGATGGGGAAACTAAGACTCAGATTAGTTCAGTGGCTTGCCTAAAGTTATAACATAAGTTACTATCAAAGGCATGCTTATTGCTCTTTTCAACATTTTTTTTTATAATTTATAGAACATTTATAGAAATAATGGTTTGAATAAGCAAATGGACAATCACATAGAGGTTAAATAACTTCCTATGGTCAGATAGCAAGTAAGCTTTAAAGAGCAGATTTGAACACAGATCTTTTTCATTCTAAACTTAGCATTCTATCCATTATATCAAGCTCCCTATACCCCTTGATAGATATTACTTAACCTTTTCACAGTTGATCAGTTTATATTCTTGTTACTATGTATAATGTTCTCTTGATTCTGTTCATTTTGCTTTATCAATTCCTATTGACTATCCTATTGACAGGACTACCCTGTCCATCATTTCTTATAGCATTTCAGCACAATCATATTCTACCACTTGCTCAGCCATTATTCAGTTGATGGAATTCACAAATCCCAATTCTTTTCCACCACAAAAACAGCTGGTATGAATATTTTTGTACATTTCCCTAGGATTCTAACCCACATGCTCTAACTCTATTTTACACATTATCAGATTCCTCTAAATGGATGTGCTTGGTAGAATTTAGGGAAAGACTTACTGGAAAATACCATTTGAAGAATGTTGGGATATTTCTCATCATATATAATAACCTGCAAATTTACTAGCCTGCAACTCTTTAAGCTGACATTCAACACTGTCCTAGAAATATTACACTCTTATGATAGTCTCCATATCTAAAATAATAAAACAACAAAATTTTGTGTCATATTTTCTAATTTTTCATGTTCCTTTCTTTTGTGCCTGGTTATCCCCTCCCCTCCTCTGATTTTTCTTCATCTGATCATACCAAACAGACTCTAATTAAGATAGATGATACCTCTCTACATTAAGTGAAGAGGAAATCACCTTTACTCAAGTCATCAATAAGCATTTTTTGAGATACTGTATTCCAGATAGGGGAGATATAAAGAATGTAACAATTCTTCCACTCAAAGAACTTATATTATCTCAATTGTTGATTTATTTTAAAGAATTTATGTACCACTTAAACATTTGCAGTTTTTATCAATACAGCAACCCTAATAGGGAGGTGCTATTATTATCCCCATTTTGTGGATATTGGGAAACTGAGATACATAGAAGCTAAGTGACTTACCCATGGTCACAAAGTTACTAAATATCCACAGCTAAATTTGAATCCATGTCTTTCTTTTCCAGGTCCAGCTCTTTATATATTATATTACGTAGCTGACTTAATATGAGTCCAAGGTTAGGAAACTCTAGCAGTGCACATCAGCATCCTTTTCTACAACTTATAGAAAGTTTCCTAGAGTAGTGGGAGCTAAGCAATTTTTAGTCATATATCTTGTCTATTGTGGAAGTGAAACTTGAAACATAACCTCAAATTAAGTACAGTTTCCTATCCCATAGGTGATTTAAAAAAATCTTCTGAGTGTCTATATGAACACATCTATGTATAGATATAAATATATGGATATAGATAAATATAAATATGTGTATATACATATATGCATGCATGCATATATAGACATGTGTATATTTATACATACATATATATGAGTGGTATATCAAAATGAGAGATGAAAGAAAGAGAGACAAAGAGAGAAACACACATAATTTAGTGCCTGAGAAATAGCAAAGGTCAGCTGGTTTTGATTAGAGGGTACAAGAAAGAGAGTAATATTTAATTTGGCTAGAAAGATTGTCTGTAGGTAAGATTGTGAATAGCTTTAAATGCTAAATAAAAGCTTTTTTATTTTGTCCCAATGGCAATAGGGAGTAACTGGAGTTTTGTGAATAAAAAAGTACCATTTTATCACTTAGGCAGCTTAATGGAAAATAAATTGGAGTTGGAAGAAATCTGAAGCAAGAACCCAGTTAATAATTGTAATGGTATAAGTGAGAAGTGGGTAGTATTATTATCCTCATTAAGGCAATGAGGAAACTGAGGCATGGATGAAAGTTAGAAAAAGGTAGATTGAGACCTCACAAAAGGGATAACTTCCTGAGAAAAAAGTAAACTCCTTTCTGTCTCCATTTAATTTCCTCCAAAGATCTATCATACCTAACTTTTCTAACATTTTGTTTACCTCCTTAACTTCTTTCTTATTTATTTTGTGGTTTGATTTATCAAGTTCTGAGAGAGGGAGGTTGAGATCCCCCACTATTATACTTTTGCTGTCTATTTCTTCTTGCATCTCTCTGAACCTTTCCTCTAGGAATTTCCATGCTATACCACTTGGTGCATATATGTTTAGTATTGATATTGCTTCATCATCTATGGTACCCTTTAGGAAGATATAATTTCCTTCTTTGTCTCTTCTAATTAAGTCTATCTTTGCTTTTACTTGGTCTGAGATCAGGATTGCTACCCCTGCTTTTTTTTGTTCACCTGAAGCATAATAGATTCTGCTCCAGCCTTTTACCTTCACCCTGTATGTATCTCTATGTTTTAGACGTGTTTCTTGTATACAACATATTGTTGGATTCTGGTTTTTAATCCAGTCTGCTATCTGCTTCTGCTTTAAGGGAGAGTTCATTCCATTCACATTCACAGTTAAAATAACTAATTCTGTATTTCCTGCCATCTTATTTACCCTAGCTTATGCTTTTCTCTTTCTTATCCCCTTTCCCTCCTCCCTACTATTTTGCTTTTGAAAACCACTTCCCTCAAACAATCCTTCCCCTTTAGAGCCCCACCCACCTCTTTTTCCCCCCTTTCCTTCCAGTTTCCTTATAAGTACGTCTATTATTCCCTCTGAGCCAAATCTGATGAGATGGAGATTAACCCAATTCTCATTCCCCTCCCTTTTCTCCCCTCAATCATTATAGGTTTTCTTTGCCTCTACATGTGATGTAATTTCCCTTATTTTACCTCCTTTTCCTCTTCTTCCAGTGTTATCCCTTTTCTACCTCTAATTTCTTTTTCAGTTTATCATATCATAATAATCATAAAATCACAATAAACATATAATAATAATCATAAAATCACAGTAATCATATGATAATAATCATAAAATCACAGTAATTGTATCATAATCATAATGTAATAATAGATTCATAAAATCAACCCTCATTCTATAAGTATCTATAACATAAATATAGTTCTCAAGAGTTATTTTTTCTTGTTACCTTTTTATGTTTCTCTTGTGTTCTGTGTTTGTAGATCAAATTTTTTGTTCAGTTCTGGTCTTTTCAGTAGAAATAGGTGAAATTCTCCTATATCATTGAATGACCATCTTCTTCCCTGGAAGATAATACTCATTCTAGCTGGGTAACTTATTCTTGGCTGTAATCCAAGTTCCTTTGCCCTTCGGAATATCTGATTCCAGGTCCTTCGATCCTTCAAAGTAGAAGCTGCTAGGTCCTGTGTGATCCTAATTGTAGCTCCCCGATATTTAAATTGTTTCTTTCTGGCTTCTTGTAATATCTTTTCCTTGGTATGATAGTTCTGGAATTTAGCCACGATATTTCTGGGGGACTTAATTTTTGGGTTTCTTTCAGGAGGTGATCGGTGGATTGTTTCAAGAGGGATAACTTCCTGATGATTACAACTATACAAAATGTGAAAGGATTTTTTTTGCGAAGTAGTGGATTCTTACTGTAGACCTTGGAGAAAGGAATTGGAGACAACTTACTGATATGTTGTAGGAAATATTCTTGATCTTTCTTATAGCATGGATGAAATTAGATTGCCCTTGAGACTATTTCTATTCTGAAATAATTTGCTTCTGTGAAAATTTTGATGGTTCCATCAATGCTTCCATAAAGTACTGGCAGAAGTCTTTGCTAGTACTTATGGTATATTGAAAAAAAAAACAGCAGAAGGTAGCTCTTGCTCTTTCAGTGGATTGTAGATCCACTGACACTTTATATCCAAGAGTTGTAGTGATGCTTCAGAAGAAAGCAGGGGTTGTATATTTTTTTCCTAAGGTCAAAGCACAATAACAAAAGGCCAACAGAACTGGTAAAAATCTCAGAAGTCTTTAATTAAGATACAAAAGTTTATTACTTTTTAAAATCTTAGATAAGATTCATCATTTACATCCATTTTCTATTATGATTTGTCTATAAATGTCTCTTATCAATAGCCCATGAACATAGATGCCAGTTTCCCTTGTAATGAGATTTTTTTCACAGGATTATTTTTTTAGCATTAATAACTCACAATAATTCTGACTCACAACATTAGAGAAGATTGCTATTAGGAGTAAAATAAACAGATATCTAGTCCAATTTATTATTGGAAAAATAATTTCCCCTTCTTAATACACAACAATTTGACATCCTATTTCTCTGTCTAAAGATCAACTATGAGGCATAACTAACTTCCAAATCCTTAAATTATACTGATAGATAGTTCTAAACCTAATTCCATCCATTTTTTATTTTTTTCTGACATCATTTCTTAATTTAGAATTGTCATGAACTCTGGATGCTCATTGATAACCATGTCTTTACTCTTCTTCTATAGTTTAAGCATGTCCATTTACTTCTACCAATCCTCTCAAGGCATGGATTCAGGCTGTTTAACTATCCTAGTTTCTTTCCTCTCAGTTCTCTGCAGATTACCAGTGTCTTCTCAATATGTAGAACCCAGAACTAAACACTACTGCAGATGCCATATGACAAGAACAGAATGCTGAGAAACTATCAGATACTTATTTTTGTAATCTGTTCTTCTTTTAATGCAGTCCAAAATTACATTACCTTTTAAGGCTACCACATCATAGTGCTGATTCAATGAACCTTAAGGTACTGTAAAACCCACAGAACTTTCTTCTTCTCAGAGAAATAGATATCTAGTTATGACTCTCCCTATCATACATGCAAAATCGCCATGTTTTTAACCAATTTATATCACTTTGCCTTTACCTCCTTGAATTTCATCTTATTAGATTCAGCCCAGTGCTCTATCCTTTCAGAATTGTTTAGGTACTGACTGTGTTATCCAACTTTGTTATCAATCTTGCCCAACTATATAGCATTTCTAAATGTAATAGTCATGCTACTTCATCCAAGGCACTGATGAAAATGCCAAACAGCACAGTGATAAACACTACTAGTCACAGAAAATTTAGCTTCTCAATTATTTGATCTCAGGTTGTAGGATCTATCCATTGCATTTATCTATCCCAAGAAGAGCTTAAACCCAATTCTGACTGTAGGAACTTCACACAAGTTTAAACCATAAAGAGCATACTTTTTCTTTGCTTTCTTGGGGTCCAGTCAATGAAACCTCTTCAAAACAATTATTCAATTCTCTTCTCCATCACCACAATAAGCCAACTGGATCATTTTTGAAACTTGTCTTCAACCTTATTTGATGCTCTGCCCATTCTGAATGAAAGACTGAGTGTGATGCAGTCTATTTCCAGACCTGCCATGAATATTTATACGTTGCCTGCATCTTTACAAATTAGAGAGCTGCAAGATGAATGAGAGTAGTGAATCAGAGAAGACACACAGTGTGATGCTGGCAGAAATTTACTATCTCATTTCTATTTAAAACCTGATGACTCAGAGAAGGAGGCAGTCCACATCCATTTCAGTCAATTCTTTAATACTCTCCAGCATGGCGCTAGAAATTTTAATGCTCATGTGGGGAGACTTGATTTATACTCCGGAAGAGCCAGTGTCTCTGTCTGTGTTTGTGTCCACCCATGTGTGCATGCATGTGCATGTGTGTGTTTAGTTGGGCTATTTCTAAATACAATAAACAGAATTCTTTATTTTTATTAACTTAGTTAATTATGTATTGTCCAATAAAGTTATAGGTATGTCTCAGCCATTAGTATAATCAGGAAAAAGAGACTTAGAGATAAAACTTAAAAGTCCACAGTTTGCTTTTAAATTAGCATCTAATACCTTCAATTTTCATTTGCTTTCACATGGTCATCCATCTACCAATAATTTACAGGCTTTTCATTCCCTCTGTCTTTTTCACTTCAAAATTAAAAATAGATTCCACAGGAAGGAAAAAAATGTGTTAAGATTTTAGTTGAAATATTAACATTTGAAGCTTTTAGAGAAAGGATAAAATAGGAAGGACATTAATATTATGTGTTCTTTCATCTCTGTCTTTGAAATCCTATTTTCTTGGAAACATTTAAGCTCCATATCCTGGCAAATTATTCTATGATGATGTTAATAACAAACATTAATATCAAACTTTTAAGTTTTATAAAATAGTTTATGTACGTTAGCTCTGCATAGAGATACAGTATGAAGTAGGAGGTAAATTGAGTTGGGAGTCAGAAGGTTTGGGTTCAAATCTTGCCCCTAATATTTACTAAATGCCCTAACTTGGCTAAATTTTTCCATTTCTCTGGCCTTCAGTTCTTTATTTGTGAAATGAATCGGTTGAATTAGAGAACATCTGAGTTCCCCTCCACTCAGGGTCTATATACTTAAAATCTGATGAGATCTGACACTTGAAACTTTAGCCACTTTGTGAAGTATTCTGGTTATTGTTATCCCAGAACCAAAACATCTCAGCTCAAGTCTGTCCTCTCAAAAGATATTCAAGTTGTTCTTCTTACAGAATCTCAGAAAATTCTATAAAATGGCAATTTATGATTCTTATGGCTCCCAGGAGATTCAGGAAAAATAAACCATGTGTTACTTATTTCAATCTATAGATGGTATTTCCATGGTGCACTCCCCATACCTATAGAATCAGAGATCTAGTAGTAAGGAGAGAGAGAAAGAGAGGGAGAGAAAGAGGGGAGGGATGAAGGGACAGATGGAGGGAGGGAGAGAAGAAGAGGGAGAGAGAGAGAGAGAGAGAGAGAGAGAGAGAGAGAGAGAGAGAGAGAGAGAGGAAGAGAGAGAGAGAGAGAGAGAGAGAGAGAGAGAGAGAGAAAGAGAGAGAGAGAGAGAGAGAGGGGAGAGAAGGGAGGGAGGATGAAAAAGGGGAAGGGAGTAAAAGAGGAAGGGGGAGAGGGAGAAGAAGACAGAGGAAGACAGGAAGGGAGAGGGGGAAGGAGGGAGAGAATCAGGCAAAGAGAAAAAGAGAAAGAAAGAAAGGAAGGAAGGAAGGAAGGAGGAAAGGAAGAAGAGAAGGATGAAAGGGAGAAAGAAGGATAGAAAGCAAGAAAGCAAGAAAAAAGAAACACAAGTTAGCATACATACATACATATGCATATATACTTTGTGGTTACCTATTTCATATATTTATATATACATATATACATACACATATGGATGATTATGCACATTTATACACATAATTACAGTGATGTGAAGTAACTTACTTATGATAAAGTAGTTAATAAGCACCCAAAATGCAATTTGAGCCAATGTTGAAAATGACACATTCTCCAACAGAGACTGAAAATTATACTCCATAATTTGTGGTCACTTTATATAATGAAATATTTAAAAAAGAAATAATTTTCTGAGTCAATGTCACATTCTTATGACTAAAGCCACGTGGTTTTATTAACAACATTGTACTATATAAATGTTATTGTGGATCAGGGAACAGAGAGGGAACAGATCAGAAGTGCTACAGGTTGCATCTCCTGAAACTGGAAAGCAGAGATCAGAATAAGACAGAAAGAAGAACAGGCCAGTTTTTCAGAACAGATGAGACCTTATCCCCATGCTCTCTATTGCTATTTTCCACCTCACTTCTTATTCTCTAAACAGTTTCAATGCATGCATTTAATCCACTTCATACTGCTCTTAACTAAGGGGAACTAGCCATTGCAACTTAAAGAATATTAGACTTGAGAGGGGGTTGAGAGGCCTTGTATTCCAAAGTGCACTTGACCAAGAACTCTTGCCCCAACCATTCCCAAGTGATCCTTCAGCCTTTTCTTGAAGATAGAAACATATCCAAGCAGAAGTAAATCATGAACCTGATAGCACACATTTCTACATCATCCACATAAGACAGCTAGGTGCCTTGCCTTAATTCAACATTTTCTGCTATTCACACTGCATTCCTAAATATGATCTCAGTTGATCCTCACAGCTAAACATGTAAGACTGAAGCTGTTAATGCCACAGAATCATATTGCTGGAATAAATGTTAGCAATATCTAAACTAGGGCTTCTTCATTTGTAGACTAGGGATGCCTAACAGGGCTGTGTTTAGATTTCATTTGGTCTGCGAACTGGGTAAAGAAAAGAAAAATGCATGTTTATATTCCCTAACCTCTCTAAAATTTGGTATTTCCTTCAATTGTGAATATAGGTGACAAAACACAGCAGGATTAGTGATGTCTAAGATGTGTTACCAAGAGAAAACATATTTCTCTATCATATTATAGTTATTGCAGATGTTTCAAAATATTATATTCACTATCACTTTAAGATTGCTATAACTATCAGACCCAGCATACTATCTCACAAATATATTTCTTTAATTTTTTTGTAGTTCAATATAAATTGTTTCTTTTATAATTCTGTTTTAATTTCTACATTTAAAATAGTCTAAAAAGTAGTCCATAGGCTTTCCTAGTGTTGTCAAATAGATCTATTACACAAAAAAGCTTGATACTTACTGAGATGGTTCGAACCGTTCATTTTTCAGTCCTACCTCTAATCATCTATGTGGACTTTGGAAAGTTATTTAATACTTATGGATGTTCGTACAATTGGGCTCCGTAGATCTGGCTTAAAGTTATATTTATGTAATTTTTTTTTCCAAATTGTATGTTGTATTTGCCCCTGGAATATAAGGAAAATGTAGCTGCATCTCCTCCCCCTTCCTTCTCATTCTTCATCTCTTTCTCCCTTTCTTTCTTCTCCCACTTCATCTTTTGTCTCCTTGTTCTCCTTCTCTTTCTTCTTTTTTCTTCTCCTTCAAATCCTCTTCTCCCCCACACCTTTTTCCATCTCCTTCTCCTATTTTAATCGTTATATTTGCAGCTCCTAGCATATTGTCTTATGTAGATTAAATTGATTACTTGATGAGCATTTATTAATTTCTTAATATGTACCAGGTTATATGAAAAGTGATACAATGAAAGTAAAAACAGCCCTTGATTTTAAGAAGCTTGTATTCCAATGGGGGAGATCATGAATATAAACAGACACAGGAGATAAATATTTGAATATCTATTTTTTTTGTTTATTGGAACATAAGGGAAACAAACTATGCATTATGTAATGTTCCATCAAATATTTGAAGAGCAAGACTTTATAAAAATAATTATATTTTAACATAATATAAGCACCTTGAAAGTGGGGAAAATCTCACTTGCACCTAGCACAGTATTTTGTGCATAGAAGGCTCTTAGTAAATGCTTGTTAGTACATTGTTATCTTTGTATCCTGTTGCATTAGCACTTAGCCTTGTTTAATAAATAATGACTGAAAAATTATGACCTAGGGGAGACTGAAAGGAGCTAGATGACTTTCCAATATAAGAAATATTTTTCCATCAATTACAATTGCCAAACAGTGGAATCAAGTGACTTTTTAGTCAGCAAATTCCCTCCCAGTCCTGATTATCCGGATGATAACTCAAGTATATTGTAGAGGGAATTCTCACATGAATTTTGAAATTGTACTGGATGAGCTGTTAGATCTTTTCCAGAAATGAAACATCTCTGAGGGACAAAATCAGTCTACATTTTATTGACTAAAAGAAAATGAGTCATTAATGGAGATGTCCTGTAGGTAAACTCTTGTTGAGACATAGAATCATCTGTTTAAAAAAAAAAATAACAGAATTTTTAAATCGTTGCCTATCTGTTATTTTTTTACACACACACACACACACACAGACACATACTGATGTATTTGAAACAAATTCTTGTGAATATACTAATCATGGGATGCAATCTAGAGGAAATGAGCTTAGATGGTGATTTGTTTTATAAATAAATGTGTTTATAAATAAATTGAGTTGCAAATAGTTTTAGTGACTTGAATAAGGTCACACAGATAAGAAGTGCTTAAATAGATTTAAGCCCAGATCTCTGATTCCAAATCCACAACTTTCTGCTGTTTTCAAATCCAACTTTCACAAGTAAATATGAACAACTCCCTAAACTCATTGGCCTCAGTTTATTCATGCATCAAATGAATTAGATGCCTTCTAGGGATCCTTCCAACTCCAGATTTATACTCTTTCAATTGTGCAAGAAGTTGCTTTACCAGCATGAGGATAATGATGGTGAAAGAGGAAATGGCAGGGAGAGAGTTTCTTTTTTCAAAGGGGAACAATCTTATCTTAATTATGGGGAAAATGTGGCCTTGGAATTTGAAAGTTTTCTCATATAAAGCAGTTTGAATGTTATATATATATATGGATACATATGTGATTGTGTGTGTGTGCATTCATATATATATATTTCATAAATAATTCCCACCTGCTGATATAATCTGAAAAGTTGTCAAGACCTTTACATAGCAAAGGTCTTGACATGTAAACAGGAGGTGATTTTGTTTTCCCATAGTAGATTTTATATTTGAGGAGCTATCTCACTCAATTTCCTTCCAATTGAATTTGCTGCTCTCCATTGATTCAGGGTTTTCCTGACTGAGAAACTTGAGATCACATTTTATTCCACATTTAATAGAATTTGGGAAAGAGGCTCAGGGAGATGCTACATGTAGCTTTGGCTGATTTCTCCTAGTGTTAGGGAGGAAGGCATCTTCAACTCTTAGCCACCCACAACTCTAATTAAATTTGCCCATATGAAAAGCAAACACCCACTTAAGCTATTTTGGTATAATTTGTAATTAAATTGCTTATTTCCCTCCCCCCCATCCTGTTCCCTCTTTTTTTTTGTCTAACCCCTGAGACTTAGAACAGAAACATAATAAAATACTTTTATATTTTCCACACACAAATGCAGAGGTGATTTTTACTGACAGATTGGTTATTATTTAGCTTTTGTGCATTTCATGTAATATTTATCAGATCAGTTCCCATGGGTTCAATTATCATCTTTACACAGATGATTCCAAGATATACATAGAAAGGCCTCATCTCTTCCCTGAACTCCATCCAGTTCTGCCTGCCGGACATCTCTAACTATAAGAATCTCAAACTTATCATGTATGAAACAGATCTCATCACTTTCTGCCTTTGCACTCAATTGCCTAACAGAATGTGCAATAATTGTTCAAGCATTAATTGATTTCTCACTAAGTAGAACTCTTCTCAAAACTTTCCTGAGATATCTCCCATTTTTCCAGTTTTCCAGACTCAGAATCTTGAAGCCATTCAAAAATTTTTTTTCTTTCCCAATCCCAACCAATAAATTAGCAAACTTCATCAAATTTTGCTTTCACAATTTCTTTTATTATTTCACTATTCTCCATTCAGGAACCCATAACTATTCACTCTCTTCACTTTTTGTCTCCTGTATTACAATAGACTTCCAACTGGTATTCTATGTCACCAGTCTTTTCCCATCTTTAATCCTTTTTCATACAAAATGCAAAAAAAAATATTCAGTCAAAAAGCAATTATGAAGTGCCTGCCATGTACCTGGTTTATGCAAAACACTTTAGAATATAAACAAATGCTACCTATGTATAATTTATTTATCTATTTATATATAGAGAGATAAATATAGTATAGATATAGATGTTGCCATATACAGAGATATAGATAGATTGTAACTGCACACATGTAAAAATAAGCACACGTGGGTATACATACATATATTCACATATTTATATATACAGAGAGATACATGTATACGTAATTTGTGTATATATGTACACACATATGTACTCTGAAAGTTCATAGTCTGATGGGATAGCTATTATATATTATTTGTATTACACAAATGCTATTTATATACATTTATATATAACTATAACTTTTTATATACATGATCTATTCAAGATAAATTGGGAGTTAATCTTGTAAAGACTGGGGAAATGATGATCACTCCAATGATTGAGAAGATTTAGTGATTATTGTCTTAAGTACATAATCCTTCATTTGGTACACAATATACCTCACAATTGGGTTTAACCTTAACTTGATGGATTAACAATGGGTCATATCTTTGCCATTTTATACTTGACTAAAATATGTTAAAATGATTCTATTGTGCTAATTTTTTGCTGACTATTAAAAAAATAAAATAAAACAAAAATAGTTCTTCAAACAAAACACTACCTTACAAATTTATTTCCGGCAGAGTATTTTCCAACAATATAGAAACCTCATTTCTGGAGTAATTAAAAACCAATATCACTATTTTCAATGACTTTCTAATGATGAACATCAGGAAAGATATAAAACAGCCAAGTATGTGTTTATCAGTATTTTTCCCCTCAGTAAAGGAAGAGATTCAAAGGAGATTTTAGTTCAAAAAAAAACGGTTCCCAGGGCAGCTAGGTAGTGCAGTGGATAGAGCACCAGTCCTAAAGTCAGGAGGACCTGAGTTCAAATCTAGTACTTAACACTTCCTAGTTGTGTGACTCTGGGCAAGTCACTTAACCCCAATTGCCTCAGCAAAACAAACAAAAACAAAACAACAGAAAAAGGTTCCTAGTAGTTGGGGTCCTTCAGAGAGTCCTGTTGGCAAATGAGATCATGTTGATTGAGTCAATCCCCAAGATACTGAACAGCTTTCTGAAAGAGATATATAATCACTCAAAGCAATGTGGTATATTTGTCCACAGAGGAAAGATCCCAAACTATCATCACTGCATCATACAATCATAGACTCTAAGATGGAAGGGACTTTACTAGACATCTAATATAACATTCTCATTTTATAGTTGAGGAAACTCAGACCCTAAGTGCAATAACAACCAAGACAAGGTGACAAAGGAAATCCTTTTCACTTCTTTAGCAAGAGCAAAGGGAAAAGAGAAAATTTTTGAATCTAAGAAAATGGTTCATTTCTAGTAGTATTTTGTAGCCCTGAATATGGGTATGTTCATGCATACATACATACATATACACAAACATATATATCTATATTTACATATAGATATATATCTGTTTTATATATCTGTATATATATATAATGTGTTTATTTGAATAAACTATAGAATATATACATATATGTTTCTGACATTGTATACATTATGTGTGTTTGTCAGTTTTTTGGTCAGTATACAAACAAAAATTAAATTATTTTCAGAATGAGGAAAATAAAGGATACATATAGAAGCTCAGTTTCCCTTCCCTCCCCCCCAAAAAGGGATAAATATGCTGTGCCATAGACAGGGCTGTATTATGACATAAACATGTTTAGGTCTTGGGTTACTTTTCCAGTGCACCTTTTGGGAACAGTATTTTCTCAAGTCAGAGGATTCATGCTCATGCCAGAGTTCTGTGATTGGAACAGGAGTGAAGTACCTGTCAGTAACAAAGAACAGGGATTGTGAATATGTGATTTATGGTCCTGGGAAATAAAGTGAGCTAAATCCCTCAATGAACACCTGGTGCAGGTCCAAGTAGTATACTTTGCCAGAAAGTGATATCATCCTGAGTGCAAAGGATTATTGTTATGCCAGTCTCAAGAAACAAGAAACTCCTGGGGCTTAACTCTGAAAAACAGAGTATCTCTAAAGTATTTTAACAAGTATCACCTTATATTCACATTTTCTGCCTATGCACACACCTAATTGATCTTATGGTATTAATGTTTTTAAGAGCTACAAATATTATTTTGCCATATAGAAATATGAAGTTAAACCTTATTGAAATTATGTTTTTCTGTTTGTTTGTTTCTTTTTTTTAACCTTTTTTGTTTCCTTGAGTCTTGTATTTGGAGGTCAATATTATTTTCTGCTTTAGTTTTTAATTAGGAATGATTGAAAATCCTCTATTTCATTAAATATCATTTTCTCCTGAAAGTTTTTATTTAGTTTTGCTGATTAGGTGATTTTTTTTGCTGTCATTTCTTCATTTTTAAAAAAAATTTTAGCTGAACTACAATGTTTTGTTTCAGCCTTCTACCTTTACTCTTCGTGCTTCTCATAAACAATATATTTCTTGTAAACAATATAAAAAACAGGATTTTGGCTTTTACTGGAAAGTTCGTCCCATTGACATTCATACTAATGATTATGAAAAGTATTTTCCTCCATTTATATTTTCCTCTCTCCTTTCTCCCTTTCCCTTCCTCACTGATGTTTTGCTTATGATCCCTACCTCCCTCAGTCTGCCCATTCTTCTATCACTTCTCATTTTCTACTTCTTTCCCCTTTTACTTCTGTCCTTCTTTTTTTTTTTAAATTTTTATTTTATTTGCATAACATATGTGTGGGTAATTCTTCAACA